>JAQQZZ010135491.1:0-13494 GCA_030265115.1 Mopalia vespertina | reverse complement strand
CCCCCCCCCCCCCCCCCCCCCCCCCGACACCACTGGCAACAACAAAAAACATCACAGGACAAATACAGGACACTCACAGGAAAATACCAAGACATCACAAACATATCGGCTTCCTGTTCCTCTTTAACTCAGAAAGCACCAGGAAGCTCCCTCCAACTGGGAAACATACTTCAAGAGGTAAGTTTGCCTTAAAACATATGAATTCGAAATGTTTTATTTGATAATTGTTTTTAGAACAACATTTACAGTATGTGTCATTGTGTGTCATTGTGACAGATTGACCACAAGTTACTACCAAAGCTCCGGAAGAATGACAAATACGTCTCCGGTCCATCACACGGAGCTACTAGTAAGCTTTGGAATGCCGATTTTTTGTTGTTGTTGATTTATTTTGATGTGATTCAATACAATATTCTCCCTAAACAGTATTAGGGCCTACCAACACTGGCTACTGGTTGTGGATGGTGTGAAACTACGTATATTACCTCTCATCAAACAGACTTTCTACAGAGTATTTGTAAAGTGTGAAATGTTAAAAATAGCCAAACAGACTAGAGTAGCAGTTTAGCAACCTCCACAGATAATTTCTTTACGGACTGTGACAACATAACCTTTATACTGTCGTATTTTATTTTTAAAAAACCACGTAACACATCATTTTCACATTTGTCATATTCTCATACTACGTTAATTCATACGAAGCGCTTTTAGGCTAACGTAGGCCTATCCTTAAATAAACTAACCACGAAAAGCTAAATTGTGTACATCAGATTCAGCAAACTGATTAAAAACCACGTATCACTAAATGAAGGCAGATGCAGCTGTAAACAAAATTTGCCCAAAAATGTAAAAGTGTATATTAATTTTTTTTTTCTGCTAACACAGTTTACTCGAGTTAATAGAAATAATGGAACCATGGATTACTCCTACACAGCTGTCATCAATTCCTTACAAAATACATCTTCAGTTAAAATCAAGTATGACAAAAACCGTTACTTACATAGATAAACAACCAAATTAAAAACGGAAGGAAAAACTTGCTTTGACAAGAAAATATATAAGTCATTTAAACATTTAAAGAGGTTTTAAAGAAGAGAATAAATAAATGGCTAACAATATTAAACATCAATAGAAATGAAATTGATAATAAAATATGGCTTATGTTACTCTTTTTATCTCTGATTCGTCTGAATTGGATTTAAAATACTCATTGTTGTTTAGGTTTATCCTTACACATTTAGTTGCGTACAGCTGTCTATTTACCGATATATACCTTTAATATGAAACAAGTCAAAGTAATCTGCCATTGCGCTATGTCCAAATGTCTAACACGAAACTCGTTAGAATTACGTAACACTCCCTATATACCAGTCTAAAACATATCATTTGCTGTCCGGTGCTCCCCACCTCCATCCTACCCCTTTTCATTTACCGTCAGTAATTCTTTGAAGCGAAATGATGCACAAAAGCTTTAGTCCCGTCAATTAGCAAAATGTTAAATATAATTGACGGTGACACATGCCTCATATTCAACTAATGTCATAGAAAAGGCTATACACACGACGCTAAATTTATATTTTGTGCCAATCTGCATGATTAATGATAAGAGAAGTGACGGATGATAATATTAAATTACAAACAACTGCACCAATATGTTAACACTTTAAACAACTTGAATTTTTGGGTAGACTTTTAATAACCTAAAACGGAAAAGGCATACTAGTTATTTTAGGGAAAAAGAATCACGAAAGACTGTGTTTTCACCCACGTTAATTATTCCACGAATAAAGATATTCATTTTGGCTGAACTATAATGTATTAATCCGTATTCGACCTGTGTTATCACCCTTTCAATCACATATAACAAAAATCTTCTTATGTTTTAAAGTCCGTGTGTTTTGTGTCCATCCAGTTGTATTTCCATATGTACAAAGCTTTAAACTTATTCTTTATAGTATAGCCTTTTTTGTAGTAATTTCTTCCATAACCCACATACGATTATACGCCTAAACAAGTCACCTTGGTAAACAGTACCAGACGTATCAGTTTCAACGAGCATTTCTTCTCGTGCATTTATTAACTACTCTGTTTCAGGGAATGAAACAAAGAATTAATCTCTACTTCACACGAAGAATCGCAATCATTTTTCATGTTTGGATTGAAAAGCAGTTATTAAACGACATCCGAAAGTGATAATAAGTACAAGTCGCCTGGCAGTGATGAATCTCGCCAGTATTACAGTAAATGTTCCAGCAACGGAGGATACACAAGTTGGCAAAATCAATAGACTTTCGCAACACTGAACTTAAAATATTCCAGTTAATTTCCATGAAACTCGGGGCATCTCTGCTTTAACAAAATAAGTTTAAGCATGACAACATATCAATTCTTGGCTGCATGCACATGTACGTCTTCTTTAAACCGATTTAGTATCTACAAATAGGCCAGCCCTACTTACTAGTATATATTCGGTGTTGTAGCAACTACATTCAAAGATTTAAGCCCACACAATGCACGCATCTTCTTCTGGGGGTATTAATTCAATTTATAATAGGTTAATATGTTCGTAGTCCTGAGTAACGACAGTTTTCGAAAGTCTAAACTTACAAAATGTTTCGATGAAAGTTCCGTGCCATAATAAGCATAGAATAATTATTTTTTATCAGACGACAGCAGGACCCTGGGTTAGTTTACAGGAAGTTACATGTCAAGTTCGTGCCTTTTTCTTTTAAAAAAAATGTTCACAAGTAATTAATTTGAGTCTAGTTTTCTTTTCCACGGATTATATTCCAGCAGTTGGCAAACTGTAGGGGTATGAATGGGGTTATCTCATCAGAATCGGGGCCATCGTTGTGTTTGATGACCTGTCTTTATATATTTTCAGTACATGTACTCAATCAAGACGGATTGGTGCTTGTGTATTACCCATTGACAGTTGCTATAAATGGTGTAGATATTCATCATGCGAGAAACAATCCTGTTTTCAACTAACAGCACAAAATAAATCTTGTGTTGAAGCCAGTGTTTAGTCATGTTTAAATAAAAATAAAGTTAATTTCAAGCATTAAGCACTCTGAATGTTTCCTAATCGGATTTTGTTGACTACTTTTTTGTTCCGTCGGAAGTCAGTTCGGTGAAGAATTCTAGGATATTTCGAACTGACGCAAACAGCCTTGACAAGCTGTTTCCGGAATTCCATCGAATTTTAATAGCCATTGACAACACAGGGAGCTTAATTTTATTGATGTTACTTGAGTAAAATTAAGCTTTCTGTGTTCAGAGTTACACTACTTGGTATTTACCCCAAAACCATCAGTCGAACTACATACTTTAATAACATTAAATTAACAATTAATAATTAGGAGCAACACCGAAATCCGCTAACATTTAAACACGACAAATCTTTTAAAAAGTCAAAATAGCCATACCTTTTCAACAAATGGAAAATGTTGCAGGAAGCATAAACTTGGTCTGGAAGTTGTCAAAATAATGTATATATTTGTTTGTTTGATTAGGGGATTAACGTCGTACTCAAGGGTATTTCGCTTATATGACGACGGATTGTCCACTTTACACTGTTCCTTGTCTAATTACGGTTGAAAACCGGTAGAACACAGGTAAAAATCACCCCGGCGATTGCCAGAGTCACATCGTGTGACTCACTCATATACCTGATGGTCTACAGACGGTCTCGATCCTGTGATCCCGTATTACGAAATGGGAGTCTGGACAAGGGGTGTAAATAAATCCTCGCAAGGCGGTCCTTAAACGACGTCACACACATGTATCCATTGTGACGTTACTAAAAAGACCACTGATCGCGACTGTTTGACTTGTCACACCAATGCAACTCAACTCAATCAGTGAGTTGAGGATAGTTCTGAAGTTCAAGTCAAACCGCCGCAACGGCAATCAACCATCCGTCGTAAACTTTCTCGCGAGACGGTGAAGGAGGGAGACCAGCACCGCTGCCAGACAACGCTTCAAATATACTACCGAAATACGTTGTCCGCCATTTTAAGTAATAAATCATGTAACTTTAACCGTTGATTTCATTGGTTGGTTGAGTCATTATAATTGTAGTTCGTCGTGAACCAAGTCAAACCTAAAAGACATGATGCAGCGAGGCCCACCAATCACGATTGAACATGCTCAATTTGATATAGCGACTGACGTCGTAGAGGTGTGTTTAGTCGGTTGCTGTCCGATTGGTGTCACATGGTCTTTAGAGGATCGCCTACAGCGCTCACATTACAAGATCCATTGAGCAACAATTTGGCCCTGATGTAAACTGTGCTTGGAGGACGGACAAACGGGGATAACATCTCTTCCAGTAAAACTTATTATTTTAAAGGATAAACAGAACGAATGTTATTTAACAAAAAACCTAACCATTAAGCGAAGTCCGAGGAGCCCCATTTTACTCAAAAGCCCAATGAGATCATTTTTCATAAAACGCAAGTCAGATCATATCTGAGATTAGTATCTATAGTAATCCCAGATCATATCTAACCATTCCATTGGGTTAAAACGTAATAACCCCGTTGATCCAAGGACCTATCTGCGTCCACTTGATGGTTTAAACATTATATTACAGTTGATTAACTACAGGCCAGTAACTTGTGTGCAAAGTGTTTATGGTATTTACCCAGTGTTCACTAAAGTTAAATTGCCTCTGTCCTACAACCAGACATATATATGATCTTAAAAGAGTCCATTATTAACCGGATTGTCACACTGTCAAACACGCTTTGCCAGATAGATAGATATACATGTATATACGTTATTATGTTATTGTCAGCCCCGTGTAGTACTATTCCAAACAACTTCGTTTTAGTAGGCCAGATTGACAAAACAAATACATTGACACAAGCAGAATAATCGTTTTTGTAGGTAAAACCCTTCAGTGAATCGCTTCATTCACACTGAATAGGTCAATACGATATGTTGTTATACGACACGATACACGACACGGTTGGTTTACGGTCGATGTCCCTTAGATATGGTTAACATGAATGACAGCTTGTCTGTTACATAGCACACCAAGGTGAAAAACAACTGTTTAACATTTTGTTTTATGTGACGGTGAATTTGGCGTCAACACACCTAATTGATTAGTTCATGCCCCGTTAAAAATCGTCTTACTATAAGATAGGCTACACACAATCGACTCGGATATACCTCGATCATCAGGTAAGTATTATCATATAGTATGTAGTTAAGTCTATTTGTACGAGTTTTGTCCGAAAGTTTAATCTTGGGATCAGCTAATCGAACTATTCTACAAGGTCATCGGAAATAATTCAGACGTCAGGTACATAGACATATTCACTAACTTTTGCGCCGTTACATGTTTTAATATAAATACTTTGTAGAGAAAAAAAAATTGGCTTGCCTCCAACAGGATTCAAACTGTTTCTGGCTAGCATGATCAAATATAGCATGACCTGTAAATTGACTAAGCCAGGGACACTTTCTAAGGATAAAGCATCTTTTGGGGATACGTCTTTGTCTACAGCAAAGGCCGCAATAAACGTTTCCCATACTAGAGTAGGGGCATTGATTCGAATAGGATACTGGTAATTGGGGCTTGTCAAAGCCGAGCTATACTCAGGCTCTGCGAACACTAATAGCAAAACTGAACCCGATTTGCTAGTATTTTATGAACAGAAAGAGACAAGTAGACAGAAATATACGTCAGCCCTTCTGTTTAGCGCTCATGTATTGCTACGAGATGATTGTGTTCACAGAAAGCGGCTAGCCCGTAGAATACCACAGACAGTGTATGTATGTACATGTACTTAACACACACTATAGAAGCCAATCGATTGCCAACGTTGCTTTGATATAACAGCTGGTGTCTATTTAAAAAAGAAAAAAATTATAGACAACTCTTGTATTTCCATAAATGTACAACACTGCTACGTTTAAAGAGAGCATTACATAATCAAAGTAATTATACAACAATGAATCATGTTCGGAACGATTGACCTGGTCGATAAAGATAACAAAAGTTTGTAAAGAATGTGAATAGCACTGGTGTGGTACATGATTGACACATACTCTATCAGAGTAAGGTTTTAACTTCATCCATAATACTTTCAAATTTCTTTATTCACTCTGTCTACATGCTGTGGCACAAGATGGCAAGGCGACAAGTTTTATATTTGATGAATTAATTTTTGTGTCTTTGAGAAAGTGAGAATCAATAATTTTCTTGAACTAGAATCTGTTTAAAGTAAGAAAATGTTATCCCAAAATAACGAAAAAACTGTTCATATTTGATGTTTATTTGATTTATTTTATTTGATGTTTATTCCACAATGGAAGACATCATTTTGTGTATATTATTCATAATAAACCTAGTTTTTGTAGATCCTTGTCGTAAATGAGTTGCCGTACATCGATTTTATTGACAGCACGAAATTGCTAATTGAAATGATGCAAAACCCAAGTATCCAGAAAACGTTTAATAATAAACGCAAGAATTGTGAAGGAGAAGAAGTAGATTCAGACAATAGTTGCAAGGGCTTACATACAATCCGATTAACTCGCATATGGTGATTTGGATTCAAATTGTTTTTCAATTAACTTCATGGTTTCGCGTCAACAAATATGTCTTTACAGTCAAATTATACTTTTCTTTTAATTATATGCTAATGTATATATGCCTCGTCTTGATGACTCGTTTCTCAAAAGGTCTTATGTAAATATATATACGTTGCAGATTTCCAATCGAATAAGTCGTAAGTGTGTAATTCTGCATACAGAGGCATAGGCTCCAACCTATTTAATTACACAAAAGCGCAGATCGTGATGTTTTCATTTAACACGGGTTTACATTCCCATTTCTTTTCTATTGCTATTCTATTATTTTTATTTTCAGAATGAACAACGTTAACGCTCAAATGGCTCTTTGCAAAGTACTCTTTGCAACTATTACACCAGAATAAACATTTGTTGTAACAATTGTCCCAAACATAAGGATCTAATTTGTGACAAATTGGGGAAATTCTCGGTGCAAGGTGTGCAGGGAGGTCGTCATGGAAACCCAATTGTCAATTGATTCTGCGAAGAAGAACACAAAGCACAAGGCACACGTCCGGGAAAGTGTGATTACATTGGTGACGTATCTTGATAGGGTGATCCACGACATAAAGTATGTGGTTGGTGACTTACAAGTTCTTCTAGAGCAAATCGATCGCGTGTCTAGACTGCTGGACCAGTCCAAACAGCCGCGGGCGAGAAGCAAAGGCAAATTGGGCAACAGAGAGACGCATAACAGGTGCTTCTGTTCCCAATCACCAGAGTCGGTTAAGCTAGCAAAACCTCTTCTGAAAACAGTCAAGCGATTGAGAACAGGCACCCAGATAGCCGAATGGTTAAGCAGGTGCAGACGATCGATAGAAGATGACAGCAGTAGTGTAAATTCTTTAGATTCCATAGACAGTACTTTCCTTAGTGATAAAGGCAATGTCATGGAGTTTGACACAGTCTCAGTGGAATTAAATGCAATGTGGGACAATGCTTTCGACAAGGAACTTATACACACCGACTGGAATGACCAGAAGGATGAATCTTTTGATTGTTTGGTAGAGAATTCGGGTATCATGTTCAACGCAACGGGAGACAAAAAACAATTGCTACTTAAGCGATCTTCATGGTTCGCTGGTAAGCTTGAACAATCACTTACATCTGGTATAGAAATGCTCTCATTTACAGACGACAGTGAGGAAGAGTATCTGTCGTCTGCTCTTCCAAATTACGGTTCTACATATGATGCTGTTGATAAGAAGATTGTGATAAATATAGATCCTTACCATGCATGTTGTAAAGAAGTTATTCCGCTAGGCTCTGGTCGTGTGTACTGTGGTGTTTATGAAGCTATATTAGACGCTTCTTTAGAACCATATTCAGGTATGGTACAAAGTGAAAGTTTTGGGAGTGATGTGCAGCTGTTTTGGGGTGAACAAGACATGGACGAGGTTAGTGCTGTGCAATATGAACCAACGTACGACACTCAACTCAACACATGGACAGCCTTTACTATGGTGGCCTTGGATTCACTTCATACATCTGAGGAGGAACTCTCGGAAACGGCCTTGGATATTCTTAACGATAATATCCCATCGTCTACTCTAATCGACAACATCAATACCTTTAATGGCAACAATGATATTGTGCATATGGAAGGCCAAGCACGCCATATAAGCACAGGCAAAGACGGCCTTGAGACACTCACAAACCGATATATCATTAGCGGCTAGCTTAAGACTGGCTGGGGAATATAATACGATTAACAAGAGGTACGTCATTCAAACGGTTTAAAACGACCACTGTATGGGTAATTGTCTAAGGTTTTATCTACAACATGAGATGATTCATCGGCTTTAATTAGCCAGTGTAAAATTTCGTTACAACATTGTCCATGTACCCATTGGATATCGGAACCTGTGAACTTGTACTATAGAATACAGGAACATCCCCTGCACCTTATTAATTATTGACATCTGCGAATTTAATTGAAATAGATAGTTCTCTAGATTGAAACGAGTGATAAGTTTGCTCTGTTGGCTGATTGCTATAGTGAATGGAGACAGTAGCTAGAAAGTCGCCAAGCAACAGCACAACTGCGGATATAATTAAATTACTTCAAACCTGGTTCTTTATAAATGCTGTTCAATATTTTCGGAACTCCTTATATTCTCAGATGTCACATTGTATCTGTCTGCAAGATGTTTGCAGGGAACGCATATGGCTATGGATTGATTTTGTATTAACGTGTTTAAGAGTGCGCAAACCCATTACCAAATCAATGTTTATTTAATAATCTTTTAAGATCATACAATATTTGTACTAACACTAGGAAAACGTTTCCTACACCCCACACCACCCCCCTCCCCCGTGCCTGGTGATCTGCGAGAAAAGGGACAACATGAAGCCGATTTGTGTGTGTTGTGTCTTTTTGAATTATGTCTTGCGATAGTACTGTTATCAGTCATCTTGCTTATTGTATTTTACATCACTCTGCGTTATTTCTTTTTTTGGACAAAGTTTATGTACTAGGACTGGTTTATGTACACTATGTTCAAAACAAGTTTAGTAATAAATGTCTGGAAAGAAACAGTCGTTCTAAGTAGCTTGTAGCTCGGATTTACTCACTCACTGATTAAGGTTCATCCAATCGTATCGGGCCGTGCACCTAAATCGGTGAATTTAGCACCTGATTCAAGACCGTTCACAGCAACTTAAAGGTTGAAGCCTATTCAAACATTTTTTGAACGGTTTCGGATCAGTTGTGAATAGGCTGATGTGAATCGGTTTCGATCCAGTTGCTGACTTTAACGTCGTCGTGCACTTGTGGAATCAAAGGGCGGAAATCTTGTATTGATATACATTTACCATAAGATCATATAATGATTGTTGGTAGTGTTTAGAGACTTTCTTCAGCAATCGCTGTAATCGTGTGTTTCACATTACAAGGTGAAATGTTTTTGGATGCCTTCAACGATGCTGAGATTTGAATTCGAAGCGTTGGATCGATATTTAAAAAAATATTAAAAAATATTATTTGACACAACGGCTGGTACGCCTTTAGGAGACTATTATCAGGCGGACTGAACAGTGAATTGGGAAATGCATTATGGGAAAATTTCATTGGTAGGGCTTTTTACATCTCAGTTTAATGATGAGCATCCAGCTGAGACAAATGATGAGAATTCAGGCGATATGCCAACAGTAATCAGTTCTGGAATACATTCTCTATCAACACTGTTTGGTGTCGCCATTGCAGGTGGTAATCAATTTTCCGAGAGACAATCAAAGATATTTGTATATATACATTTATTCACAGCAAAATACTATAATATTGCCGTACTGATAAAAAATTACCATCCAGCTAGGAAGTCCGGGGTTGAATCTATTTTAAACCTAAATCCGACCCTTCTGTCAAGTGTAGTGACCTCGTGTGTTAAAATGTACTATGTTCTTATCGGACATTTAAACCTAACTTAATGCTTTTGTCAAGTTAGACACGCAACTTCATAACCTTTAGATATAAGCGTACAAAGTGTATGGCCGTACCTTGACTTTAATCGGAGAGTGTTCAACGAACAGGACAGAATATTTTTTGGCGAGGTAAGAGGCCATACAGATTCAATATAATTTTGTATTAAGAGCTTTCGTACGGCTGGACGTCGTATCTCTATAGACTGTAAGGTCTATTAGATGCGTATTCGCATCTACTGTTAAGTAAAGTGATCTCATTTGTGAAAATGGACTATGTTCTTATCTGGCGTACTTCACTGTGTTTCTTTAACTGTTTTCATTTCCGCTGGATATTGGGTCGCTGAATTCCTCGGTGTTTCAAATAAACGTAAGCACAATACGCCAACTGTTTCCGGACACCAATGTAGAGTAATTATGGAGATACTGTTATATAGATTCATTTAAAAGAAGTCTTGGTATAATGGTAAAGTTGAAAATAATCTGTCAAATAAGATTTGTTCTTTGTCGTTATACAAAAGCAAACAGCGATCGTGATTTACTGAAATGAAAAGGTTCATTTCTGTACTAAAAAAAGTTCGTCTTACTGGGCCCATATACACATGTACTATCACTGTGCCTTGCGGCCAGCTGGTAATGTGAAAGTACTGTTCCGTTTCCGGCTAATGGCACGAACATAACCTTCATTTATATACATTAACAATACAGGCCGCGGTTCAGTATTTAGCGTGTCTGCTCACTGATACTACTTCGATGTACCGCTCACAGGTTCGAGTCCGTCTATCGACCTGAGGTATTTGAGTAAGCCACACTATGTGGCTCCGAAAATCCTGTGATGGTTTTATGAGGTTTCCTGTAGGTTTGCCAAAGTATTTATCTAAGGAATAGTGTGAAGTAGAAAATACGTCGTCATATCAGTTTGATACCCTTGAGTATAGCGAATAACCCAATAAAAAATACACAACATTAACAATACAACTTTAGTTAAGCAGATAGGACAAGATATGTTAATAGCGTGTTATTAAATTGAACGGTCAAGGTTTCAAGGTGTGTCGGAGGGTACGTTAATAACAACTATTTAGTCCGTCTTAACAACTCCATTGTTAGGTCCATAATTGTACTGTTTTAATAGCTCACATTTAAAAAAGAAAGCGCTTCGATATGACATTTATCATGCCCAGCTTAATACTTAACGGGGTCAATGACGTGCATTAATAAAGTTGTTGCTTTTTAGTGGGTTATATCGCATAATTTAGTTCCTGTAACTTCAACATTTCTCCTTAAATCATTAAATGATCTAGGACATAGTTTTGGAGACAAACTATGTCGACAATTCTCCAATTGTGAAGTGCCAGATATATGCTATAGAGGATTGGTTATCAAATCACTATATATTCAATTCCACGGCTCTCAGTTGATGGAAACTAGATCTATTGAGTAGCGTCAGATATATTACACAATTACTTGGCTACCTTCTTGATAACTGGAACTACATATCAACGTATGACAAATACATTTGGAGCTGTCTCTGCTGTGATAATCCCATTAATTTCCAATACTTTTCATCCACTGTTTAATATGTTCACTGGAAAACCAAATTAAAGGATCATTTTCCACCATTTATCATCGGAACTTCCATTTTTTTTTTTTTAATCAGCAAAAATTTCCAATATTTAATTTTAAGTTCGAATTTTTTTAGTAGAGGGGCGTAGCAGGGCCAACAAAAAGATTTTCTCGAGTCTATATTAACCAATAATGTAAATTAGCTTTAACTCGTCCATCCTCTGTAATTAAGTTATAAATTTGTGTCAAATTATGCGCATATACAAAGGCAAACTGAAATATATTAATATTCTGTGACTTTATAGTGGAACAACTTTTGTCTTTCTTCAATACAAGCGAATTTCATTATTAGGAGACCGGTTACATGTTATTCAATCAATTTCTGAATCAAAGACATACTTCTTACTGGTTCAACGGACATCAACGTTCAGTCATCAGCATTAATAATACTGATCACTCTGCTGCTGATATATGTTAACTATTACAACAATAGGAGAGAAAATACGAATATTTACCTCTTCTCTACAAGCTTTAACCCTTCTCAATAAAACATTAGCTCAGATTTAGTGTTTGGCGTTCAGTCTTTGACATAATGCGTCACAAACACATTATATCCTATTTATAATGACATATTATGTGTTCTATGAATTTGATGATTGCTGAACTAACTGTTCATATATAAAACATTTAAACTTACTTAACCACAAACTTATTACCATCAAAAGACTAAGGCATTTACCAAATGCGGTTACACGTGCTCTGGACGACTGACGCATGCATATGGCACAAGCCATGAACGCAAATTTACTTTATTATAGTGGTAGCACTTCTTGTAATTCATTCTATGAAGCTGTCGCGAAATCTAGAAAATTCATAGTTTTCAGGAATAAGAAATTACTGTAGGCCTACTAAGTAGACGGACGTGGGCGTATGGCCTACCAGTTGGTGTCTATTATAAAAGAACGTATCAAATTGTCACTCAACTGCACTGATTGTAGGAATGATACATTTCATGACTGTCATAACAGGTATTTCTGGTAATAGGATACCGCGTCTGGTGAAATGGTAAATCCCAGTTTGATCGAAAGTAAGAGTGAATTCCGGCTTCGAGAAAATTAGTCATTCAAACAAGTTTAGGAGATTCATATGAAATGACAAAATAGTACATTACGTTCCTGAGTAAACTCTACTCGGATTTAAAAAAACTATCTTTCGGATTTGGATAACGAGTTGAAAACTATTTGGACGTTGCATTCGATAAGGAGCTTAAAGCCATTGATAAAATGACAAACGCATTGATCGTCTGCTAGACGGTCTTTCATTATATTTGAACATACCAGAAAACATGCCGTAAGGTTGATCGTCTACCTGATCTGAATATATTAATGTAGAACTATGTATTTCTTCTGAAATCAAGATGTCTTGATTATGACCGCAAGAAAGATTATTTGTCGTATGTTATTCAAAATATGAAAACAAATATGCTTATGTTGTTAAGGTTATTGGAGAAGGCTTGCTGTAAAATGATATTTCAAGTGTGAACTGTTTAGACCGGAAGCCAGTGGGGGTCAGCCTAGCTGGAAAGTTAACCAATTTTCCATGTATATAGCAATGGTTCATGTGCATGCACATGTTAGGAAATGGACGTCTGTCGGGCACAATCTGGTGGGTGTGGTCAGTAGGGCCACGAGAAAGGCACCCCAAAATTGAGCTAGATCAGCTCTTGAGTTAACCTGATGAAACCTACTGGAAAATGTTCGGCATACTCTTAAGTATCATCAATGCCCATTGCCAGACATTTTCAGTGGTGGGGTGTGCCAGCCAGGCTAATATAACTGGTACACTAAAGTTGAGCTAGATCAGCTGGCGAGTTAACCTGATGAAACCTACTGGAAAATGTTCAGCATAACTCCGTGTATCATGAAC
>JAQQZZ010135480.1:0-13495 GCA_030265115.1 Mopalia vespertina | reverse complement strand
GAAATAACTATACATTTGCAGGACATGTCCGGTAAAAATTGAGATTGTCCTGTAAAGATCCCCAGAATTTAACATTGCGTTAAATGGACTGCAGGACAAAATTGGAAAAATGTCTGACAAAATATTTTACACATTTCCACCCCTCATTTAATTCATGCATACTGTGCAATTGTGGATAATGTAATCCCGTCCGTTGTTGCAATCTTTGTTGATGATAATCTGTAAGATTGTTTTGAAGTTATCCTGTTCAAGACAATGTTCCCAACATACAGATCTGAATATTGTCAAACATACAATGGTAGCCATCTTTGTGCGTGTAATCAGGTTGATACAAGTCAATTTCTCATCAATTCAAGAATGCAAAATTTAATATTTTCCCTCCAATAGTGAATATTTTTTCCATGGAAATTAATTTCTTCTTTTGAAATGAACATTTTCTTTTGAAATTTAAGCATATTAAAAATTTTAGGGCTAAATTGAATATTTCTGTTCAATCTTCATGCAGCTAAATGGCAGCTGCCTATGACATTCAATGTGGATTGATGTAGATGTAACATAAAATGATAAATTATATTTAAAGATTTTACAGCTTACTAACTGGTACCTACAGATATATAAATATACATGTATATACTTTCACCTAAATGAACAATTCCATGATGTACATGTATGGTCCATAAATAAAGCAACTATAAAAGAGATATTGTACAGGAGTAATTATGTTATATCTGTCACAGAAGGAATAGAGTAATTACAGTGCACACAAATAACCTTGATGAACTGTGGAATGTTGAGCACACCATCATGTCCTGATAAAACATTTCTGTACCAAGAACCCGCATCCATATCATATGATAGCATGGTCCATGACATACATGTAGAATTATAAATGTATATATGGTCTCAATAGACTATGGCGAAAACCATAATGTAACAATAGCACATCATGTGGTAGACAGACCACAGACATGTACAAGTATAAAATACACTAAGTCACTTGTCTAAATACATTATAAGATGTTTTTGGTAGAAACAGAAATCTTATTATTTCAGACATTTTCTATTTTAAAAATAAAACTAAATCATACATTTTAACAACCAATTTATTATTATGATGATATGAATACAGCCATTTGCTTAAATCAAACTATTGAAGTCATGAAACCTATAATCAGGTAGGCTCACAATTTATCAGTGAAAATTAGAAACTCATACATTATTACACACAAATATAATTCATTAATGTGCTAAGCTTTCAGGGCAAACTATTAAGTGATATTAAAATGTTGTTTCTTTCGATTTTTAGCATGTATTTTTTGTTCTTTTAAGCTGGAAGATTTGTACAATATTATAAAAGGAGAATGGAGTTTTTTTAAGGCTTATCAATTCAAACATTTTAGGGGATTTAATGTTATTGGGATGAATGGATTGACACTAGTTTCCTACATGCAGTAGTAATGTATCAGGACGACCTCTGAATGCCATCCTCTAACACCAGGGTATTACTCTTTGAACAGGATGTCAGATAACAAATTCAAACCAACAAATAACCTACATATAGGTCAATTTTGCCATATCAGATTATGAACCTTTTATCATCCAAACATCCAATAATCATGTACCTCTGCTACAATTAGCTGACATTAACCTCAATTACTTTATTATCTAAACTGTTCACTTTGGTTGTACATTGCTATTAAAGACGGTTCACCCTTGAAAAATTGGTGACCTATTTCTTCATTTTTTAGACATCTTTCGCCTGCTAAAAGGATGAACTAGTTAAATATGATAGTCATCCAAATTTCAAGTTGGTATTGAAATAAGCATTAGATTATTAATCAAGATTGGTAATAGGATCGTAACTTGTATGCAATCTGTAACTTTATATTATTGCCCAATAGTTGCAGCCTTACATTACTAATTTTTTCTTTTCTGTGAAGAAGTTTCCTGAATTTATACATGTGCATACTTAAAAATGCTCAGTAATGCTGAACATAAAACCCCCATTAAAGATCTTAAGTATGCCGCCAACAATCCATCTATGTACAACAACAACAACATACATGTTACATTGTATGCTTACAGAGACAAAGGTATGCCAACTATTTGTAGCCATAAATCAAGGTATCTTTTATCAATGAATGGCATAAAAAAAAGGAAAAGGGGGATGATTATCCAGATATGTTAAACAGTATACATGAGGTAGATATAATAAATGGATAATTACATACATTGTACATGTTTCAATGTAAATAAAGCATGGTGTCTGTCATAATAATTAATGGATTCTGACTAAAATAAATCCACAAAAGGACAGTAAAACAAACAAAGGTGGCATCAGTACATGTACATATTTACATTACAAACCTCATATATTATAAAGTCTGTCCTGTAGGCTGTAGCTGCCATTTACTTAAACTGTACAATAAAATGTAACCACGAACAATTTCAGGTAAATTGTTAAATAGGCACACTCATTACTCCAAATGAGATGTAAACACGAACAATTTCAGGTAAATTGTTAAATAGGCACACATACATGAAGACCAACATGTATCATGGACTCAACCCTTAGCCTGTGTACATGTAGCAAAATGGGTGGAATATAAACCACAGTTCATAATCCTATAAAGTATTTCACGTAAACAACTTGTTCTACACCGGGTATTAAAAGGATCATTTCCAGTGACTATGGAGATGGCAGGGTGGTTTTTGGTTTTTTCTACCAACAATTATTGACCAACAGTCATCATATAATCTTAAAACACTTGAATATGACACTGAATACGAATCAAATGAACAAATTCGTTACCAGGATGTCCTAGATCTTTAAGGAAAACAGGCAGAAACCTTCCTGGATTAATGTATTCCGAAGAACAGCTTCTCCACTGGGGTGGTTTCAACCATACATGTAGCTTAAATGTATTAAATTAAATGTATTTAGTCTCCTGATTTGTGAAGGGTCTGGGCCCGATTTCATTAAGCAAATTCTGACTTAAGTGAAAATCTATAGTCACAAATTCAAGATTGTATTGGGCCCATATGTAATAAATAATGTGTATTTTGTTAAACCCTACTACGAGTTAACACATGCCATTATCTTTGCTATAAAATTGACTACGAAAATACATATATGAAAACATCAATTATTGCATGAGTAAGCTGCCATTTATAGCCTTAAGTTAATTATAATTATTTCATAGAGCGCCGTATTTATTTCACTGTACGGTTATGAATCAATTCAGGGATAAACGAGAAAGGTCAGCAGACTAAGTGAGCCAATTAACACAACAGAAATGACATCACCTTTTGCAAAAGCATCTATCAAGGCGATGCTTCTTGTAAATAGATATATTGTAAGCATATTGTTACAGAGTTGCCAAGACAGTATCTGTTTGTTTGGGTGTTATTAATTGAACATGTGACTATAGTTTCTACATGAAATCATCAGTCTCACATCCACCAGGGCGTTGGCTATAACATACATGTAGCATTGATATTACAGAAGGAGATACGTGTACCGTATGGTGTACATGTATGTATGAAGCTGTGGGTGTATTATAAATAACGTATTATTACAATGCATTATTAAGCTTTACAAAACATGTAAAGGTCTTGCCACAATCGGGGTCAGAATTATGTTTTCATGATCTGGGAGTTAATCTTGCCAATATTCTCTCAAGACTATCTATGTACATTGTATGTTGACTGTCATAACAGCATTCAATGAATATTCAGATAATAAACATTGTACATGTTGAACGGTTTTGTTTTTGGTGTTTTTTGTGTGTAAAGTTTTAATAACAGCTATATACGGGTGTGTTAGTAAGAACCAATTTAGAATGACACAAAGTCCAATTATAAAATTCATGCCCTAAAAATCTTACTTTGACTTAAACATTAATCTCCCATTAATATCAAATATGTTAAATATTTAATAATTTTAGCAAATCTAATTTGTTAAAAATTGAAGCAAAAAATTAGCTCATTACAGGGGTTCAAAGAAGTCCAGTTTAACTACCCTAAATGGGTTGTTAAGCTGGAGATATCATTTTAATGCATCGTTTTTTTAAAAACTTAATTGAGACTCAATTTCTAATGTTGAACTATGATAAAAATTAATAGTTGGGCATTAAAAATTTAAAAAATTCAATATGACACTAAAAAAATCTGAATTTTTTTCAGTAAAATATTCAAGATTTGGACGTCTATGAACGGTAACCCCTGCATTAGTTGAAAAGAAATCTTCAAATTTTATTAGTTTGCTGACCATTTAAGTTAACCAGTGTAAGGTGGCTTCTTTAAAAAAGCAGGAAAATTCTTGTATGCTGTGTATTTGTTTCATTATCAAAAGACCATTTAAACTGTCTCAAGACGTTTGTCTAAAATACCAGGAATACCCTATAATATAAGCTTTTGTATCTCACTGATTGCTGCATTAGTACAGTATCTAACTATGACATAATGTCAGCTACATTATACATAGGACACAATTACAGTATCCATGAGGCCAATTTAGTTACCTGAGACGCCTGGCCATAAATAGATGTAACCATATAGACAGGTTGGTTTAATGACAGACATAGTGATTCTTGAGCAATCAAATCAGCATAAAGTTTTGACCGCATTTTTATCACTGTTTACAACTGTAACAGTGCTCTGCATAGACCAAAAACTATAGCAAGGTCCTAATACCCTAACCAGTTAAACCTCCTTTAGGGCTATAAATTGTGCCCGTTATTGCTTCAAGTAAATACAGTTTTAACTCTGTTAATACTGTTGTATTTCATTTTTTGGCCTAACTTATGTACTGATCTACTGATCATTACCATATGTGCCTTCTTGAAGAAAATAATTAGCTTGTCATCGCTTTTAAAAGTTAGTAGAATAGTGTTGGAAAGCTCTGCGGTACTATGACCACAACAAAATAGTCCCTCCAAGTATAGTTTTTAGGTAACATAAAGTAGAGCAATCTTCCCATACTGCCACAACATTGCTCATTTTGTTGGTTTTTCGGTTTACTTTGCAAAAAGAGGATATTCAAGAAAGCCTAGAGCAATGTAATTATAAAGATTTTTTTACCGTTTACAACCATTTTATAACCAGTAGTAGCAGGACATTACAAATTAAAGATCCTACATTTCTGTGTTCGTATTTTTGATCGGGGTTTAAAGCCAATTAAAGGTTATTTCACTTACATGTACATTGGGGCTTAGCAAGAAATAAAAGGTATGGTGTCCAAAATTGTCATTCAGTTTTGCTCCACTGCTTAAGTAACTGGGTGTCCAATTTTGACAGTTTCCCTATCTCCTACATGTTAAGAGTTTCTTAAAACAGGGTGTCCAAATGAGGCAATTGTTCAATTCAGGGTGTCCACTGGACGGGTGGACACCCCTCTGCCTATACAGCCCTTGCACTCACATAATTGCTTGCCAGCTGAAGGGGTGAAGAAAACCACCCCTAACGCCACTGGCAACAAATAAAGACTAGACAGCTAGGACAAATACAGGATAATCACAAGGCGTAATACAAAGACATCACAAACAGATCGGCTTCATGTGGCCCCTTTGCTCCGAGAGCACCAGGTCAACAGGAAGCTCCCTCCCAACCCTGCGCCCTACATTGCTATGAAGTCTTTTCTCACATGGACATCACTCTGTTGTCCTAACGTCATAACTTGAAACTTTTCTATAACATTCCCATTTTATATCATGAATTAAATTTGTTTGATTGCAATTTTAAGCCATACTCAAGTTAATTTCACTCATAATCGCATATGGTGTGCAAGCCCAGCTCATGAACTACCCTACCACTGGCAACAAACAATGACACAATATAAGGCCAAACAAAGAACAGAACAAAAAAAATAGGATGGAAGTGCAATAAAACAAAGAGTGATAATTCACAGTGCGCAACACCCCATATCACTCAGTTTCCTGCTAATAAAATATACAGACCGACAAAATAACTCCAAATGTATTTAGCCTTGATGAAAATCATTTTATACCTTTCAAAATTTTCTGTAAGAGACTTTTAAGAACACATTGTGAGCCCCTGGAGTAATAATATAGATATTAGAGCGGCCAGCTGCCTCTGATCATTGGGAAATGAAAGCTTCATTTGCTGGATATACCATGAGCGTAAATACCTACTCTGTCAGTAGGCATGAGGAGGGCTAGTCACATGGGTAAAGCAACGGGTGGATGGGTAAAGTGAGATGGCCTTGGACAAGGGAAGTATATATACCTAGGAGTAATGTGATAAGCACTTACTTAGTTGAGCAGGGGTTTTATATACTAACAGGGTATTAGCTTGATACAAAAATTGTATTGGACCATGAAGTTAAATCCACGTTATAAATCTTCATGGTGCTTTAAAACAAACATAAAATACAGAACATGTTAGCAAAAATAATGAATCAAGCATACTATGATGATCTACAATGGACGTTCCAACTTATTATACAAAAAACAGAAAACCCAAGCTGATTAATATTATATCAAGAAACAATTCCAACTTTTCTAAATAATAAATTTTACAAAAAAAATAACAAAAATGTGATGGGATGGGATGGTCTACAGTGTTGCTAAAAATTTAAAATAAAAAAAAGTAACTAATATGTAAGTAAATGGCCTCATCCTGAGAGCTAACCATGTTCACAACATATTTAATATTTGCAACAATCCTGTAACCATTTGCCTGAATAGGTGACATAAACTAATGGCGATTCCCTGGGCATATTTAAAGGAAGTGAGACCTCCCTCAAATTCTCCAAGTCTGTAGTGCGAAGATAAAGTTAAGAATAAAAGACCTAAGAGCAAGTGAATTAGCTGTGTTGGATTCCTTTAATGTAACCCAGTACTGGCCTCCGAGACTGCCTCAATAACAAGCTTTATCGCCCTTCTACCCACTCATATTAACTGTAACCATGGGAACAAAGTTCTCCCTGGGTCCACGTTGAGAGTTAAGCATGTGGCAAGAAAGCCGGGTAGTGTTGTAGATTCCATCAATATGGCGGCTTTAATAGTGTACAAATGACTACAGAACAACACTGCATGTTAAACTATTCTGTATCTGTATCACATTTACTGAAGTTGTAGAGAAAAATGTCCGTTTTCTCCACTGTATTGGCTTTATGATTGGATAATGAAAAGACAATAAGGTTATACATCAAGAACACAGTACAATCATATATGATTGATTGATTGGTTGGTTGGTTGGTTGGTATTTAACGCCTTCTATATGATGGTACCATACTTTCAGAGAGTGAACAGCGACACAACCAAAATGTTCAGTGTTATATAAATACTCTGTTGGAAAATTAATATCCTTTTACAATAGCTGACTTGATAAATGTTATGTTATACATCAGGGATGCAGTCATGTTATATATCAGTTATGTATCATTGTATTTTATCTGGGATTAGTATAGATAGTATACTAATCCGAGACTACATATATATTTTGAATTATATATATATCTGATTTATAAAAGTTCTATTAATACATCCAAACATAGTACTCCGAATTCAATAGTAAACTCAATTATAAAGAACATAATTAAATATTTCCCTTTCTGAAAGAAAATTCAATATTTTATGGAGATTACATGTACATTTTAGAATCTAATTTCAAACAAAAATGCGTTTCAAACTTATCCATTCAAAAGTTTTTAATGAGGAACCAGTTAAGTTATTAAGCAAAAGTTAAAAATATTCAATATGAATCAAAGGGCTAAAAATTCTGATGAAAATAACATCCTAGTACATGACCATGTATGGTTGAAACTGTGTTACACAATATATAAAGATTAAGAGAAATGAGACAACATCACATGGAGCATGTAAGCAGATAAAGAGAGACTACACAAATGCATCACTACACACATGTTTTATTCATAGGCACCAGAAAACAATAGACTTGAATAAGGAATACACACACACCATCTTAAGAAGCCTTACAACTGATCAGATTAGGTTTTATAAATACACAATAGGAGAGAAATTAATGGACTGAAGATGTGTTGGCTGAGGAGATAAACGTCTACCTTGCTGATAACTCTAATAAATGTAAGATTTGGATGAAAAGAAAGCTTTTGCAACTTATTCTTAGAAAAAGAAGCTTTTATCTGGATTATTTATTTCCTCCTTGCTGTCGTAAAGCGCCGATGCATATTAACACAAAGATGAAGGCTGTCGGAATATAGTATAAGGGCAGCACAACTCAGACCAAATAAAATGTTTGTTTCATTTGTTTTATTGGGGTTTAATACTTAAGGTCACATGACAGTGTGCCTGACCAATGGGTAGAGGAAACTACCCTCGCTAACACTGTCAACAAACAAAGACAAAACAGGACAAAAAACAGTATGATCACATGACATAATACAACAACATCACAAACAGATTGGCTTAATGTTGCCCCAAAATTATATGTATTAAGGCCCTAAAGATGATAAAAGTATCTCACAACTTTTCCACTTATATATCTATGTATTAAACTCATAACTGTTGAATGAGTTAAGTGCACGAAAATATAATGACAATAATTACGCATCAGCACTAAAAGAAAAGGGATTTAAATTAAATAAAGTATGGTTAAAAAGACTATGTAATTTAAAAAATTTAGCAAGTTACATGTAGCTTAATTTGTTACTTGTATTAATGAGTAATCAGTGTTTTAACAACAAACAACTACAATAAAGAGCAGAGTCAATGTGATTATGTCAGCCATGACGTGTGACAACTCTGAGGTCAATAGAAGACGACCTTGATAAATCACAGACACCAAACCCACACCATATGATTTGTCAGAATTGTGATAATTGTGGCTATACTGTACATGTGCCAAAGTGGGGGTCAAAACAAGGTTCATGTATCATGGCTTGTTTACAACAACAATAACTCTTATTTTCTAAATATTTTGACATGAAAACACCTGACAGTGATATTACCATAACAAGGTCAGGATGGAAACCTAGGAGCAAATTTGTTTTGTTGGCCCTTTGTGAGTTAACATTACACACCCACCCTGAGTTCAACCAGTCCAAAGGTCAACATAAACTGTTTTGTAATTTAAAAAAGTCACATATGAAAACAAAAAAGCCAAAGCTCAAATCAAAGCAGACATTAAAGTCTTCAATGAAAGTAGCCGTCAAAGCTATATCTTAAATGAAAGACAAATTTCGACTTTCTTGTTTCATGTGGATGATGAACAGATGAAGCCCAAATGCCCCGAAGAAAACCTAGAAGATTGCTTGGATATTATTTAATGAAAGACACATCTGGCCATTTTTAATTCACAAACTTTCAGCACACATAAATGTTTTTGTGTGGGAAGAAGGGGTATATTGTAAATATTGATATTTTAATAAAACAGACCCCTCGTCAGGATTTAACTGGAAGCAATCTGATAGGAGAAACTGGTGAAAAGTGAGGTAGTTTGAAATTGTAAACAGTATATTATCTACATGTATGCCAAAATGCCTGACACTAGATCCACAGAATTTGAAATAAGGGAAAATATTATGAGCAGTTGATTTGAGTCACGCTGTGAATTTGATCAGTTATTCATATTCAACATAGAAATGTTACTCAGTTTTTATGGGTTATTGTCAGATTCAGATTGGTTTTCCTTTTCATTATCATTAACCCTTATTCTCATCCCTGTATATCAAAGCTAACTATTGTAGGACAATTAGGTGATTTCTTTCTCGTTTTATACGCGTCATAAAAACATAACCCAACTGCAAAACGATACTGGAAAACAAAAAAGAATTAAAATCATCCGTCTAGACTCCTAATACACATTGATGTTTAGTTCATGTGCACTCAAAACCTTCCGCATCATGGCACCCAAAGTATCAGCTACATAACAGCTAAACATTGATGTATTAGATAGTAGAATGAAGGGAGTGGCTTATCGCTGTACAAAACCGGACAGGGAATGGCTATGTCAATGATTCATTACGGCCAATATTAATTCTACAAAACTCATTTGTGAGTGCATGCCATAGTGTGAAATAAGTGCAAAGGAATGGAATTTGTCTGAGAGAAAACATGGAGTCTTTTCAAGTAGGTTTCCTTGGACTTGTATTAAGGGGCTATCTAAGCATACACTGGAATTGATCATGATGGGTTTTACTGGTAGATCAAGCGATCTATATTTTCTTGCTCTACAATAAAAATATAATAAGATATCAAGAATGCCCTGAATTTAGTCATATTAATGATCAAAACTTTTTAAAATATTAAAAAATATAGGTCTAATCATAAATATTATTAACAGAGGTATATTAACTTATTAGGGTTTGGGACAGCCAGTCTTGAAGCACCGCATGTGAATACAGTGCCCACTGAAGCACTGTGTAGACTCGCATTCTATGAAAATGTCTACAAGGATAGATAAATAATGAATGGAGATGGACAGACAGCTGTCGGCCATGATGTCTATTTCAACATGAACAGGTGTACATTACAATAGAACGTGTAAATAAGGTAGCAGGAGTTTTAATATTTTCCAGTCAAATATCATGTCTCTTCTTTATTATAGATGTCCATATGTACAGTTAACAAAAGAAATGAAGCTTCCATAAACATGTTTACATGAATGTCCGTTGTGGTCTGACTTTTAAAATTGTATCAGAAATGTTCAAATGTTAAATAAATTGTTTAGAAATTGTAACCGGGGCAACCAAACAAGTGTTAAGTTATACTACCATACAAAATGCAACGCAATAGAGTGCTAGTAATTTCCATATCTGTTTAAGGAAAAAAACAACATTTACATGCAGCTGTTTATTTTATGTAAATGCAGATCTCAATTACACAATGGAAGTAAGTCAACAAATGAGTCATGTCATATGAAACCTATTCCTTAAAGCTTTTAAATAACACTGTAAATAGGCCACAAGATGAACCTTATTACCCAATACAATAGACTTCTTTTGCAGTCATATGAAACATGCCAACTTTAAATAGTTTATCCCTTTTCTTTTGTCATAAAGTATTTATTATATTTGTGCTCAGTAGACTATATAGTATTTTCATATTATAAGTTGTACAGGCAGCTGCCTGTCAATTTTAAACACAATTCTGTGCATTGTTCACTTCTCACTCTGCTTTTCTTAAATATGGTGGAAAACCCTTGTGAAAACCACCCAGTCACCTCTCGTGATTCCCTCTGAGCGGTACATAAAAGGAGGACCAGTAGTCCGTCACGCTAACCAAGACTGTGCATCCTCGATAGAGAACTGTATCAACCCCTGAGTTTAGCATTCTAACTATGACAATGTAAGATTTACATGCATTTAGCTTTTAAGCAAGTTCACTACGCCATGTAAACAATTATAGGGTCCAGGGATCTGACAACAACTAAGTTAAATGTGGAAATGTATAAAATTCTTGCATGCACTGTGACTTTTATTATATATTTATTTACACAGTTACTGAGTCATAGGACAAAATGAGATCATACATGTATGTTCGTGTCATAAACTCAAGAGTCAATAATATACGCACATATAAATACATGTTCACTGGTCTTCAAAAGTAAATATGTTTGTTTGTTTGATTGGGGTTTAACGTCATACTCAAGGGTATTTCACTTATATAATGACGGATTGTCCACTTCACACTGTTCCTTACCTCATTACCATGGCTCGAAAAAGTAGAGAATACGGGAATGTCATTGCCGGCAAAGTTACGATTGTCGCGGGAAATTTCGAGAGAGAAAAAAATAATTTAAATTTAAAAAAAATATATATATTTTTTTTCTTCATCATTGAAAGTTGAAAAGGAAGATGAGTTGCGAAGATGGTGTTATAAAACAATATCTCGATTGTCTACGGAACCTTTATAATCTTCTGCCTGATAGCTTGGTACATTCAGCATATAGCCATAGCCAAGTTCCGCGTGTCACAGCATGTGCTCCTGCGCCCATCAGTTGACCAATCTATCTGCGCATGGACTGTGGTAAGGTTGTATAAACGTGGTTTGAGGAAAAGACTTTCGAAACACGGATGTTAAATGATTAGCCATGTGCTTCCATCTCCTGTTGGTCACAGTTTCGTACTAATAAATGTAAGTGGAGTTTTGACTAATGCTCTATATTTTACAATTATCGTTTTTAACCTCATCTGATTTTCATCTGCATATATATATATACCGTATTTGCCTATGTATTTAGAGGCCTTACATTTTTGCGCGAACGCTCATTCAGGTTACACTGTTCCTGTTCACAGAGAGATCTATGATTTGAACCATTGAAACAAAGAAAGGCCATGTTGTATCTCAGAGATGTATGCATTGATATTTTCACCAATGTAAAAAAAGAGAATTGGAAAGGAATTCTTTGAAGCGCCATTGGTCAGAAACATAAGTCTGGATTTTATTCCAATGAAAAAAAAAGAGAATTGGAAAGGAATTCTCTGAAGGGCCATTTGTCCGAGATGAAAATCTGGATGAGCCAATGAAACACAAACAGTTCTCTCTGCGGTCCGCACTTTTGCTTGATACAGTTTTGACAATGAAACGTGTAATCGTTGTGCTATAAATTTTCCTCGTCATTGATATCTACATATATTTCTTTTTCTTATTTTTACAAATAATGAGGGCAATTAAAAATAAGATTAATTTCCTTATTAAATATAAATTTCTTATTTAAATACCTATGAACTATTGAAAAGACAAAAATAAAGTTCTTGGTCAAGCATGTGTCTGCAAGCGCCATCTTTGTTTTTTCAACTGTATGTGTCAAGGGTGCAAGCCTTCCGATCGTTGAGCGCCAAGATGTTATGACCTACTTCAGTATGAAGCTAAATTAGGCAAGTAGGTGGCAAAAACAGTATGTAGCAAATAGTTTGATGTTCATACAAACGGTCACGTTTGCACAAATTGCACGTAACCCATACGTGGACGATGGGTCGCGCAACAGAGTTTTACCATAACTGAACGATCGGTTAGAGCGGGCGCGTATGAAGTTCATTGAGCATATGGACAGTTAAGTCTTTAAGCAAGTTATATATCTTTATGTTTCCATACGATATGACAAACAGAGCCGGAGCCACATCGTGTGACTCACTCATATACCTGATGGTCGACAGACGGACTTAAGCACTTGAAGAAAGGTAAAAGACGAAATACATTGTATTCCGGTTGAGAGAAACTAAAGTCAGTGCATAATTAGGGGCTCACGTAGATTGAGTTCAGCACAATGACTCCTATATATAAGAAAGTTATATGCAGTGGCACATGGGATGAACCCTATGAAACCTCATTGGCAGCTGTGACTAAATTTACTTTGTAAATATTCATCACGTTGTAAATATTCACCAGGTTATGACCTCATCAGGTCATTATTTTACCTCTATCTGTTGAAAACTTCCAACCATTTTGAGCTTTTGGCATCATTTTAAGGTTTTTTTAAATTATTATTTTTCAGCTGTCACAGCAGATATAGTGCCAAAAACAATTTTGTCACAATTCTAGTAATGCTA
>JAQQZZ010135469.1:0-13495 GCA_030265115.1 Mopalia vespertina | reverse complement strand
GTCTATGGATCTCGAACGTTTTGACGTCAGAGGACCGCCTGTAACGCCCCCTTTTTGACATTACGAGACTCCCATTGTTCAGAGATGTCAGTAGGTTAGTGACAGTGTAAAAGCTATACAGAAAAAAAAAAGGAAACCCTTGCGAATGATATTTTGTTCGCCGTTTAACGACTATTGAAATAAAAAAACTGTTGGACTGGCTAATAAACAAGGACATACAATTAGTCACAGTAAATATTCACTTCGATTTGAGTCCAGAATCATAACTTTTCTCGCCGGAAAAAATAGAAAATGACGGTTGTCTGATTTCCATTGTTCTCCAACTTATTTAAACCCTTTACACTTTCACTCTCATACTGACAAATGTGAACAATTATTAAATATCGCAGGAACGTGACTATCAGTCACTAACCAAGTCCATGGTTTATATCTAGAATCTTACTTTTGACAAACAAACAAACTTATATTCGTTTGTATGTTTGTTTATTAGGTTGATAATGATGCATACAACCATAAGAGGTCATTCACATCAGGGCTATCCAGCGGTAGGGTTTGATAAATCTCTCAACAATTTCTCACCATTCATTCCTGTTTGTGTCTGGGTTTAGGATTCTCTCTAAAATGGGCTTAGAGACACCGACATGCTGCAGGAAAAATGTTCCCCAAAAGAACTTGCATCGCATGCATGGCATGGTGTCGTACGTATACAGTCCCTGTACTCAGTCTGGTTTTGTATGGAATATAACGGCCTGTTCGATAAAGCACTCGCCGCTTCGTACGCCTTGCAGCAATAATCTATTGTTTGAAATTGTCGTTTAAGGGCCGCTTCCCGGATACGGATTTCGCGGCCCCAGCAATAATCTTAACAGGAACCAACATATATAAAGCACCCCCACTCCCCTCCCCTCCCCTCCCCCTTCACCCCACACACGCAATTTTTGCTCAACACATCACCAATATATTTAATTTACTTTGATCAAACATATTGGAGTCCAACCCCCATAGCTTCGACGACTTGAAAACATGATACAGAGTCGAATATAGTAGTCGGGGCAGAGGTTTAGTTTTGGTCACACTTGGCGCCGCCTATCGATCTGATGAAACCAGACTTATTCAAACTATATTTACATTTCAGTTTAGTAAATATCGGGCATATGTTTGGCTAGCAATGTAACACATAAGCAAAACTAGCCATATTTGTTTCCCCTTCCTCTAACAAAGATAAAGAACTGCCATTGTCGTGCGTTTAAATATAACACATATAATTATACGCTATTAAGAATATTTTCCCTTAAACGATTTTGTTTATAAACTCACACAAACGACAGTGTTTGTTAGATGGAGATGTTAACAGTTAAAACGGATTCGAGAGTTTTATCAGTGAATTAGGACTAGTGTCTTCGGCGCAAATGATAATTCCAAGCAATAGGGCGAATTCGGTAAGGTTATTTATGTGTAGACGAAATCAAGTGGGGCCCAGAATTGACCCGCGAGGGACTCCGTAGGAGATGGACGCAGAGAAAGGAATATAGTTTTTAGTTTTTTAAAGATACATCCTCAGTTCAATGATAGAGACAACTACAAATCCATTTATTGGTGACACCACAATAAGAGCGATTTGACCAACGGTATCTAACGATTTTGGAATCAATACACGCATTCTACTGGACAATTTCGATGAGCACGTAAATAGCTGCGCAGAAGAAAAAAAAGTACTTCACGAAAATCTGTCGGTCGAATGGATTTCTCGCACGTTAATTCATATTCAATATGGCGACACCCTTGTGTGCTTACTGTGCATTAATTGTCAATAGGCGCATTCGACTAGATGTTTTTGTTAAACACGGCCATGCCATGTTCTACGAATTTTGTTAGACTGGTACATTTGTGAAGTTTTGTTGAGTACAGCCATGTTGTCTGAACACGTGACCGATTTAACGGGAAAACAATTCGTGGAGTTCCGTGCTAAACGAAATTACACGAACGTGCAAATCGAACGACATTCGTAGAACACGGCTTTAAGAAAACGTCCAGTCGAATGCGCCTAATACAAGTGACAATAAAAATTAGCTTTAGAAGGTGAAATGAGGTTGATGAGATCTGGAAATACACCGATTATCGTCTGGGAGATAAGAAGTCTATGTAGTTTCCATCACAATGTTAAGAAAAGTTTTGTAATGATTTTAGTTATACGGGTGTATAGATATAGAGTTTTATTTTTCCCTCAAATTAGCCGTGTCAAATTTGAAACCAGGGGTAATTTTTAGCAGTTGTGAGGCTGTTTGGATCATAAGCAGATGAAAATAAGAGGTTTATGGTTCTGGAATGGGTATAGAGATTGAGCGTCCGAAACTTGCCTGATTTGGGACATACTTGCTCAGCCAATGCAAATCAGTGAAATAGTCGTTTTTCTTCAAAAACCATTCTATTTTTTTTTTCTTTGGTGTCGCTCGCTGTTGCTCGATGACTAAACAAACGGTGGAACATTACTAAGCAACTACCAAATAAATAACGACTAAAATTCAGGCAATATTCTAAAAACATGCACGGAGCACAGATATTTTAAACAAGGCAACTTTTTTGTTCAAATTGTAATACAGATTTGTTATATTTAGCATGCTCATACCAATAATAAATTATTTTATATTTTGAATAAATGAAGAGAGAAAAATTTGCTTGCCTCCACTGGGATTCGAACCCGGGACCTTTGGGTTACAGGCCCAACATTTCCTGCTCTAGCTTAGCTAGCGAAGACTAACGACTGAGCAACAGAGATTAACTATATATATGAATAGAGTTACAAGCAATGAAGTTAGTTTTAAAAGCGTTTGTGTACATACACATTGTAATAAAGTAGAATGCATGTTTGATGCCTAGCATCAAGTATTCGTGAAGGTAAGAAATGTCATTGTGGGTTGAAACTTTGCTAATATTGCTTACGTAGTTATTTATACAGAAGATATTGTTATATACCATTATTATCAAGTTGTTCGGAGGTAAGGCGACCAAAAACATTAGGATGTGTAAAGTCCCCTAAAGCCCACACACATCCGGCCCACACGTCCAGGGTTGCCATGGGGTTGCCTTCGACCTTTATCCATTTTAAGCCGGGGGCTGTTGCAAAGGATAGCCCGGCTCTATAGTAGACAGACCCATCTAGACCAATACCCCAGACCTTATCTTCTCCAACTGATATATCGATAAAGGCCAACTCTGGAATATAGGTCCAAGCAGTGCCCACCGTACCGGAATCGTAGTAAGTACCTTCTCTATAGAAAACGTTCCCAAGTCCGTTAAATCCCCAGACACCTGCTCCGCCAACAGATATCTGTTCTAGACTTCCCTCAACTTTTTCCCAATAGTCACCTATTTTGTTGACAAGATTTGCCCCAACACGTCGCCAGATACAGCCAATTTGATCCGTTCCCCAAACGTTTCCTTTCGGGGTGACGCTAACGTAAACCATTTTTTGTGGCACTTCGACCCACCGGCACCCTATTGGATTCGGACAATCGATTCCCAGCCGAACAAACACTGTGCCGTTTACATCCACTCCCCATACAACATTATTGCCTACATCTACACGTTCGAGCAGACGTTCGTGGGGGAGGTCCTGTTTATCCGATACTATAACCCATTCGCCGACTCCTTTTGATCCGTCATTGTCTCGTGACTGGTCTCTGTAGAACACCCTGCCGTCAAAATGGACACCCCAAACACCAGCCGGCCCAACCGAAACATGGCGGAGTTCGCCAATCACATTTGTCCATTCTAATTCGAGAGGTCCGGTGGCTTTAGTCGAGTCGACAAAGAAGACAAAGATCACAGCGACAAAGAAACTCCCAGCATATCTTTTGAAAGAGAGAAAAGCATTACAAATATTGCCAATATTAGAAGAACCTAACAACGAATAAAACTGTCACCCCAAATAACAAAAACAATGAGTGCCTAAAGTAAGCCAAAAATGGATAATTCTTAGAGGCGGCTCCATTTAACAGACGTATGATAAGGACTGGTTTCTGCCAGCGAAACTAAGCAATAGTGTTGCTTTTGGAGTTGGAGTATGCTTTTTTCTACCATCGAAAATTTTACTCCGTTAAACCAATTACCCTTGACATTATATCTATGACTCTTAAAAGAATTGTTTTAGTAGCTATGGCAGGCGGAAATATTTCAGTTTAATAATTTGAAGATATATTTTACTATTCTTCGAAATGAACTAGGTTTTTTCTGTGATGTTTTTAAAAGTTTCTATGCAACCGTTCATTATGTCAATAATCTAAACCTTTATCTACAGCGGTATGTTATTAAAGATCACTGGCGAAGGGTTGGAGGAAGCTTCCTGTTGCCCTGGTGCTCCCGATTGCTGCCTTAGGTATGACGTTTGACACAAATCAAACACATTAAAAAATTCACTAAAGAAACTATTTTTTTATCCGAGTTAAGGTCTCGCTGGACCACCTGGGCTCAAAATGAACCAAATTTTTGTTATCGCTTGGATTAAAAGTTAGGTATTCAAACTATACGTTGTTGAAAAAAATAATTCGAAATTTTAATTACAAACAGTTAAATTGGAGCCTATCATTCAGTTTTCCCTTGATCATATATTGAAGGCGCCAAACTTTAATTGCGTATTTCTGGCATCACAGTTTTAAGCAGACTCTACATTTCCAAAGCGTATTTCTAGAAAACTCTTCATGTTAGAAACTTCAAATTTGTACCATTGTAAAGAGCACAATGCGATATAGTAAAAGGTGCCTCAAGTTCGTCCTTGATTTTTTAAAATCATTTCTGAAAGTTGTATTTTACATATTTATAAGACTTTCCAAGGTGGGATAGACAAAAAACATCCATTAGGATCGTTCTTATCAACATTTAAAATAGGAGGCATCCTTTACTAGTTCAATGACTATTCTACTCGGTCAACTTATTTGTTGAATCTTATCGTTATTGCAGTTCGAGAAATAAACCATGAAAAATGTAGGTCTTTTTTTATCTGTTGACGTTAACTCTTGTTGCAATATTTTTAGCAATAATAATCGGATTTTCACCACCTTCAGATAAATGTAATCCTGAGTATTCAATCTTTCCAAAAATATATACATATATATGGTACAGATTAACATTCTTCTGCATAAGACACTAAATACAACGGGTCTTCTGAAAATCGACCAAGGGGTCCAGCAACACATTATCGTTGATTCTTTATCCGTTTGATATTGGCGTAATTTTCTATAGAACACGGTTATTCTGAATTCAACTAGGAACGGAAGGACCTAATATTTCCGCGTTAGCAAGCACATCACATTTACGATTGTTATTTACTGTTGGAGTATTTCGCCGTGCTGTAAGTGATATGCCCTTGAGTATGACATTAAGTAACAATCTACCGGCAAAGTTTTTTCGTCATGTGTGCATTTATCTATAATCTCTGTTTGATTGGCTCTTTATTTGTGTGTGTGTGTGTTTTTTTGTTTTTTGTTATTTTGGACTGTGATTGTTTTTTGGGGTTTTTGTGCGGTGCTTGAATGTTTGTTAGAACGAAAACAATTGTTTGCAAGTCAAATTTGAGCATTTGTGATAAGTAAGATCATGATTCTTGATTGGGATTTGAAGATGTTCTATTTCTCTCACACGGACAGGGATAATTTTATTTATTTTATGTGATTCTTGGACTTGAAGCGGTTTAATTTCGCCAAGGTACAGGCTGGATTTACCCCAAGAATGACTGCAATTCTTTTCTTCATAGCGGCTAGGGAGCTTCCTGTTGCCCTGGTGTTTTTAGAGCTAAAGTGAAACAGAGAGCCGATATGTTTGTGAAGTCTTTGTATTATCCTGTATTTGTCCCGTGTTGTTTATTGTTTGTTGCCAGTGGTGTCTGGGGTGGTATTCTTCGTCCATTGCGCTGGCACGCCGTCGTGTGGGTGAAATAAACTTAAGTACGACTTTAAACCACAAACAAAAACTTTTCTACATACATATACGCTCGCTATAGTACCAAGCCCCTGTGCACCAGTCCAGTTCAAATTGTGGTAATGTGATCCATCTTGGAATGGCATTTAGATTGTTTGTTTGTTTGATTAGGGTTTAACGTCGGAATGGCGTTTAGATTGTTTGTTTGTTTGATTAGGGTTTAACGTCGGAATGGCATTTAGATTGTTTGTTTGTTTGTTTGATTAGGATTTAACGTCAAAATGGCATTTAGTAGTTGATTAACTAACACGGCAAAACACTATATGGATTGCAACTTCTGGCTTAATTTTGACGCCTAGTACCAGTCCATTGTGGTAACAAAAATAAACCAGAAGTTGCCATACATATAGTGTCCTGTCTTATCAATATGATCCACTTACCTATTTGGAGTTCTGTCCATGTTAGAATGATCGTTACTGTTTGGACTATTCTGGAATAAAACCAAAGAAAGAAGTTTTTTAGTGTCTATTATTATTATTGTTTTTTTTTTACTTTTATTAAAATGAGTGATTGAGGCTTAAATCTAGGCTGAGTGGTATTTCATTTTAATGGGGGCGATGAACCCCAACACAAGGCGCACATGCATAAAGTTAAACTGTGAACTGCTGTGGTGTTGTTAAAAGAACGTTAGGCTTGTATTGGATGCAGATTGAGCCTTTAGGCTAAGGGCCGTTTGTTTGAAGAGTAGCAATGCTGTCATCACCTAGCAGTATGGAGGGAGATTAACTTTCCAACCGAATCAAATCACTCCACATTGTATGGTTGTGCTTAAGGGTATTTCATTTATAGGTGAAGTACATCGCCGTCCTATAAGTGAAACACCCTTAAACACCGCGTAAAACACCAACCAATGACTCAATCATAAGAAACCTGTGTAACTATTCAACGCCAGATCATTTAGGATTTTCATCAGCAGGTAATATTTGTTCGATATTTAATTATTTTCTTTGTTCATAAATTATTAACTTTTTGTTCGTATCATTCTTAAGAATTATGTCACCTATGTCAGATATGTTTTGTTTCTAAATCGAACCGAACACAAACAATAAAGAAGTAATGGTGGTGCAGCAAACAGGGTTATGTCAAATAATTGATAATCTTACAAGCTATATTGGATTTTTAGCAATAAAGAACTTACCTTACGATGGACGAATAAGCCGGGCAGCTTCGGAGCGGTTTGCGTAATTCTAACTGATTTGGAGCTTTATATATACTTAGCATTTGCACAGCAAGGACGCCATTGTTGATAACGTTTAACATATTTGTGACTGCAATTCCTGTATATACCCACAACAAAATATATCAACAATAAACATACTCTTTCCTCGAGATCGAAAATAAACCACCTCGCACTCAACACTGTTATCAACATAGGTCACTTTTATTATTGTTCAATGGCATTGTCACCAATGTCAACACCAAACAACAAATGATAACATCACAAAAACTGGGATAGAGATGACGAATGATTGCTAACAAAGTGTTAGAGACGTATTTTTTCATAGCAATATTATTGTATTGTTAACCTTACCCAGTCCCCGATAAGCACCATAAATAGACGCGTATGAATCTAAACAAATTTTACTGTCATGTCCGAAGTATATAAGAGTGTGTCATTTAACCGCTTCAGTAGAAGACCATTAACAGAACTGTGAGTATCTATAGGTAAGTTACGATGTAATTAAATTTAGTTATTTGAACGAACTTGATTTACTAACATGTCGGGTTGTTGACGTGCATCTCCGTCAACCCGTAGAGCTATGTATTCGCAATAGACTGCCATTCCATGTAGCCTTGTGTAGCGACACAAGATAAGAGTGCATATAACTGTGTAATTTCAAATTTTAGCACCTACCAGCAAACGCGTGCTCAATTAGTAATGCACTATAATATTTGATATTCTGACGATTCTTGTTCATTTTGTATGTCAAACTAGACCTTAAATTATGCAGAAGCTTTGTAAAAAAAAATGCGGAAATACAGTTCAAATGCAGTTCTGATTCGTATCCGCCATTTGCGGTTTGGGACAGTTAATTTCATTTTTTTTTACACACAAATATGGGATATTTACTTCATAAAATGATACAAAATTTATTCGATGGGGATATTCAACTTGCATTAAGCAGGTAAGTTTACTAAAACATAGCTTAAAAACTCTGCATCCAACTCCGATGCGGAGCGATTACACGCTTTGGGTGTTTAAACGCTGTAGCTACGTGAACCCGTTGCAATGTAGAGCGCTTCACACCCGAGTCCTTACAGCATATGAGGATGCTAAGGACGTGACACTTTGTCTTCGTAGATTCCTTAACAGCTGTCCTTTTACCTTCCCAGCAACCACCAGTAGTACGCTGTCGTAGTCTAAGTGAAATACCGTTAATACGAAATTGAAGACCAAGCATTCAAAACTAACGAGACACACGATTTTCTGGTATCATTTTTATTACCAATTAAAAAAATTCAAACAGAAAAGGAAGACCCGATGTTTTCAGCTGTATTGGTGTGATGTGGTTCAGTGGTTTATATGTCGGTTCACTGATCCTCATTCGATGAGGCTTGTCGTCGAATCAGTGTAATACCCTCGTGCACGACGCTAAAAAACTTACTAAAACATAGTTTTAAAACTCTGCATCCAACTCCGATGCGGAGCGATTACAGCTGTATTGGTGTGATGTGGTTCAGTGGTGTGTATGTCGGTTCACTGATCCTCATTCGATGAGGCTTGTCGTCGAATCAGTGTAATATCCTTGTGCACGACGCTAGAAAACATTCAGTTAAACAAATTAAGTCAGTTGCATTGGTCTTTCTTTGTGTTTGTTATATTCAGTTTGATTTGTCAGATTTCAAAGTAGTACCATAGCGATCTACGTCCAATGTATGGTCATGTATACCTTTACCAAATGGCTAACATCACATGTACACTACCAAAGCCTATTTTGACTTCAAAGATAAATCATGTAGGAGACGGTTTACCTGGAAACAGTTTGTATATCCTGCTTTCGTCGTCTCATCTTTATAACGTTTGTATTGGTAGCGTATTGGTCCATGATAGCCAGCGACTGTGAGGTCAAAATCCGATGGAAGCAGGCACAATTTATCATAATAGCATTACACAATTGTCTAATGACACACTCGCTGTGAAGAACTATCTATAAAGTGCACCAGGAAGCAAAATATCATCAAATGAATACTTTCGTGCAGTCTGCATTTGTAAAATAAGCCTACTCTATCAGCGCCGTCAACATATCGGGTTTCCGGCTAACTAACAGTGGCCCGTAAGGGAAGAATGCTCCCAACGGATGCAGTCTCCCTGAAGGAACATCACTTTCCGACAGAGCGCATTTGGGTTTTGTGTGAGTGGGGGTTTACGCGTACAGCTCATTTAACCATTTTGGCGGAAGCTCAGCCCACCAGTAAAGGGGCCACCATTGACGTAAATAAAATGACAAAGCGATAAACAAACACTACTAACACAGCAGTATATCTGCGAGTACCAGGGTAACAGGAAACTATAACGCAGGAGTCTGTTCCACAAAGCGATTGTAGCTTAAGTTGATCTTAATTACCATGACGACACAATACAATTAGTACTGGTCGTCATGACAGTTAAGCCTAAGATTGCTTTGTGGAACGGGCCCTGAAGTGCATTACTGGCAAATGGATTTCAGCATGGGGGTACCAATCAATCAATATAGCCAATACTATGGTAACTGATAACGGACTCTTGTTGTTTCCAGAGACCTCGCCAGAGAAGACAAACATGTTCGAGTAAGTACTTTCTGCTGTTAGCTACACATTTGATTTAAGTATTATTTATTTGATTATAAGACAATTTGTATTCATAGTGTTTAGATTTGGTGAGATAAGAAATGAGTATGAGAACCACTCATTTGTATACACCGATGGATCAAAGACTGAGGACAGAGTGGCAGCTGCATCAGTTTAGCTGCAGCACGTTGCCTCTCTTTGTCGGCCTTCAGCTTCGTCCTTTTTCTCTGGTGAAGCCTAATCTATTTCACTTGCTCTTAACCTAATCTCCACACACCATCTGCAGAAAGCCTTTATCTGCAGTGATTCGCTGTATTGCTTTCTGGCTATCGATAGCTTTATGGTCAAGCAGCCTTCAATCTTGCCGATTCTTAATCAATATACAAGTTTAGAAGCCAGTGGAGTAGAAGTTCTGTTCTGCTGCATATACAGTCATTTTGGGTATCCCTTGGAAAACAGTTGTGAACAGGGAAGCAAAGGCAGCCCTCAACAAGCCCATTTCCTAAATCTAAAATATGTTAAAGAGATATCAGCCCTAGCATTTCTAAATACATTTTAATCTTTGGCAGGGATTATCGAAACTGGAAGTCGGGGAATAAACTTCACGACATACATCCTGAAATCGATCAAAATGATTACTCTCATGGAATGTCTCGAAAGGACCAGGCGATTCTGGCGCGATGTCGTATGGGCCAGTCACCTCACACAAAAATTCATTTTTGATCAAATTAAAACCAAACCAAAGGGTGGAATTTGTGACTGCGTATACGACATCAAACACATATTGATTGACTATGTAGACTTTGCCACTATTAGGCGACAGTTCTATACAGTCACTTCCATGAAAGACTTGTTTGACAACATTGTTGGCGATGTTGTCATCAGGTTTCTTGTGTCAAGATCGGTGTGTATCATCAACGTTAAATGTGTTGACACTTATATGTGTCGTTTTAGTTTGGTTTGTTTCCCTTTGTGACTCTGGCTGCTATTAGTTGGAGTTAAAATGAATAAATTAGAAGAAAAAAAAAACAATAAAAATTGTGACAGTGTGTTCTCGCCGCAGCGTAGCTGAAGTATCACGTTAAAGTGGCGTTGAACAATTATCAATCAATCTGTTGACTAAATAAGGTGCAAGCAATGGCGTCTGCACGATTGTAGCTGTAGTTTAAACATAACCCAATGCTCAAGAACCAATTGAATATAGTTCGGTTTGAGAATTAAATTGCAAAATTCAACACAGGAAATAATGCCCGTTTTATCTATAAGTATTTGATTGCTGTCCCGACCTCCGCTTTAAACAAGTTTTACGACAGGTGTTATGTTTGGTGCATAACCTACTTAATGTTTCTTAAACCAGAAAAATTATGTTTAAGACTTATACATGGGTTGTATCAAATAAATTAAAAACGCCCAAGTTACTCTACGTAAACCCATACGTTCACTAGCTCTCGGCCCTCACGCCGGGGACTTTTACATGTTTGTTTCCAAATGAGAAAGGCCCCGACATGAGGGTCGAAAGCTGGTGAAAGCAAATGTTATCGTGAAGTATATCAGGATTTTGTGTTTTTAATTTATTTAAGACAAATTCTAGGAAGTAGTTTTTTGTTAGTCTTATTACTGATTGGTCTTTCCAGGTTTTACTTCATAGTCATCGGGTTGATTTGTGCGCTGACAGACACGCAAGTCCAGGCTAGCAACCTCAACTGTAACTGGACCATGATTGACAACGAGTTAGAATTGAGACAGATCTCTGTGGGGCCTGCAGGGGTCTGGGCCGTTGATCTTGATCAAAGTGTATTCTACCGAGAAGGAACATACAGGAACGATGGTTCCAGAGGTACTAGTTGGCTAAAACTTGACGACGGTCCTATGAAGCAGATAGATGTCGGAGGGAACGTTGTTTGGGGTACGTTTGAAGGCTTTTTTTATTATAAAATGTTCATCAATTCTAAATTGGCTTTTATATGTATAAAATTACATTCAAGTCCAAATCTAGAAGGTTTATGGATGCGACGATACAATTTTCAGACATTATAGTGTTCATACATATGCGGAGATAAGTAGTTCGGGTCGAATTAAACCAGAAGTTGGCAAACGGGCATGTGTATAAAAGTGCGCGTCTTGACAAAACACGCTTCCATAGGCTTTGGAATCCTTGAATGCATATTGGTCGCATATAATTCAAACACCTATACGTCAGACATTCGTTAATTTATTAAATTGCAATTGAGCAATAAAAGTGTGCAAAGCAATAAAAGTGTGCAAAGCAATAAAAGTGTGCAAAGCAATAGAGCAATAAAAGTATCCACAGTAGAGAGTTGTAATCTATATACATAATGGATACCATGTAGTTTTCAGTTCCTCTCCGATCGTTTTCTGTAAATAACGTTCATGTAAAGGGGGGGACAACTTTATCTTTATATTATCTCTTCAGCAGTCGAAACCCGGCGTTTCAGAGAATATGACACTAACCGAAACGTTGACATATGACAGGCTTACTGGGTAGCATACATGTGAACGATCTGGTGTGTTTGTCTTGCTAAGTGACCTTGTTATTGTTCTCAGCGGACCCCGTCTTGCATTGCGCCAATCGTATTTTCGCGTATGCCACAGACCAGCAAATAAAAGAAATGCAAAACAAGATTGCCCGGGTGTATCTTACAGTCTCGGCGTAGGAAGTAGAATCGATTATATTTTAGAATGACATTGGGTTTGTTAGATGCAGATATCTGTATCTCTCATTGTCTATCAAGTCACGTAGCCTTATTTAGATATGAGCCGGTACAAGTGCACAAAATTAACCTGAACGAGTCAAACAAATATTTAAGATCAAATGCATCAATTTTACTTCAACAGCGTCTTGTAACCCCAATTAAACAGTTTATTTATTTATTGCTTAAGTTTCGTCGTTACAGGTCTAAATGCCACAGGGTTTGTCTTCATTCGCTCCGGAATGGACAAACTCTACCCAACTGGTTGCTGTTGGACTCTTGTCAATGGCGGCCTAATGAAGATCAGTGTTAGTCCAAATGGTCACGTCTGGGGCGTCGACTTCGATAAAAAGGCCGTTCGACGTGTCGGTGTCAACTTCAGGCATCCCCAAGGTTCGCATTGGGAGGAAATCGACGAGGGTGTAGGCGATCTGACTGACATCACCGTCAGCGAAGCCGGTGTCTGGGCCGTCTGTACGAATGGCAGTCTCGTCTACAGAGAGGGAACCTACAATGACCCCGACAGCAGAGGAGAACGTTGGGTTCCGGTTTATGACCCTGTAGAGTTCGTTTCTGCTGGCCGCGGAAAAGTTTGGGGCATCAAGAACGGATACGTTTCTTACCGGGCTGGCGTTGCGGAATATAATCCTACAGGGCATCAGTGGAAACTTTTGTATCAGAAAAGCCTGGTACATATTGATGTATGGGCAGGAAGCCTATGGGGAGTGGATGACTTTAGTCCAGCACAAGTTTATGCTCGTCTGGTCTAAGTCAAGCACAATTATATCGTATCAAGTCTTCGATTCAATTTGGTTTTATCTGCAATACTCTTGCCCTGTTTATTTATAATACCACATGCTGTTAAGGAATACATATACTCTACCAATATTAGCTGGCATATGTATATATAACCTGTTTGTTCTGGCAAAATATATAGGTAATATATTGTGGCCACGACAATTCAATACAATAAAGACAAACGCAGATAATGGAACGCCACAGTAAATTATTCTTTCAATTATATTGTACAGTAAACGCTGGGG
>JAQQZZ010135458.1:0-13495 GCA_030265115.1 Mopalia vespertina | reverse complement strand
CACTCCGGTGACCCCGCATGGCGCCATCACGATGACGTCAAAGAGGGCTCCGGAATACTTCATAACGCATACACCTACGTTATCCTGTATTGGCGGAGCCAAACTGGCACCGCCAATACATAATAACGCTTAGCCCCTACGTTATCATGTATGCCGGAGTCGATCGGCACCGCCAATACATTATAACGCACAAAACCATTACTACATTAAAACGTTGAAGCCTTCCTTATTATGTACTAATAAATACGACCTGAGTTCCCCTTACTATACTACTCTCGTGATAGTGAAAAGAATTGATTGAAAATTCATATAACAAGTAGTAAAATTTAAGTTTGATTTAGTTTTACGGTTAGCATTTTATAATTCTTGGCATTGCGTTGGAGATTGATGGGATTATCACAGCAGAGTAGGCTCTCTATTGGGTTTTTGTTTTTGTCATACGTTGACGTGTTGTTCCTGCATGGGATCAAATATGTATATACTATATCCCAGGTTGTTCCCATGGTGAATAAAGCATATTGTTTATTCAACAGCAATATCTGTCCTCTCAGTTGGACTATTGATGAAGGCTTACCTCGTGACGTTACATCATTTGTACACTGGGGTTGACAGTCAATCATGTCTCACGAGTAAATATTCGAATAGTAACCGGCAGCTATATGCATAGTTCATCAAGCAATGCCACTGAAGTCATTAATAGTCACATCTATATTGATCATTGACAGACTTTATTGAGACCTCAGTCACCCAGAAAAGATTTTGAACCTACACAGACAAACTGTTACCGTTCAGTAGTCCTGCCTGTCGTTTACCAGAAAGTGATTTCATCAACATGCCTGCTACCGTCACTTATAAAAGCGTTACCTGGGCATTTATACTTTAAATAAAACTGTAGTTACGTAACCAGTCTATAACTGATTCATACCTGCACTCACCAGTGTAATACAACGAGTGTCATTTGTTATGTAAATTAGGCTTTACTTATGTAACCAAGGTACAGAAAATAAACCGCTTCATGTAATTGAGATTTACAAAATTTAAACTGGCGCTTTTTAGATGTTTGCTTTTCAACGGCATAAGAGCCAAACAACACTGTATTGATATATAGTCTTCGCCGTGGATAGACGTGAGCAATACAATTGTCTGTTGCACCTACCTCAAATAATTATCCCTAAAAAATAAAGAATAATGCAACAAATCAAATACTACCATAATAAGATTATATGAACAAATTAACAAAGATTGCATTTAGTCGCATTCGGCCTAATGACAAATGCTTAACCTATAACGTCATTCAGCCTACCGACACATACTGAACCTTTGACGTCATACATGAGTTACTATTAGATATCACATGGTCTCCTGGTGTGTTTGCATGTAGTGTTATATAGTATGTGCACTACCTTCATACAGGGTAAATAACCTTGAAAACGACATTCAACATCAACGAATAAATGAATGGACATATGAATAATTAATTGAATGGATGAATGAATGGACGAATGAATGGACAGATGAATGGATGAATGAAATAATGAATAAATGAACCAACGAACGACAAAACGAACTAGAGAAAAAAACAACATCTAATCAACCAGCCATTAAGTCAGTCAGACAGCCACCGACCGACCGACCGACCCATTAATCAATCAATTAATAAATCAACCAATCAATGAAACTGTCTGTGTAAAATGGCCTTCTGTCGGATAAAATTCAGATAGTAAATTTTTTTTGGGAAATATAAGATTATAAAGATAGATTTGTGAGTAGTCAGCTAGAGACCATAAATAAATAGCAGCCCATCTGTGCTGTAATACATGAAAGAACCACACATTCCGCTGAGTGATTATGTGAGATAGTTAGGCTCTGGACATAACTTTTGATCATTATCTATCTAATGAGATACACTTTAGTTATGTAATGAACATTGATGTGTTCTTGTTGAACAAAAACAAAAAAACTTCCCTTTAGAACAGATCCCGACGGCGTCTTACAGGAAAGATTAAAGGCATACATGTTAATATATACGGTGGTTAAATATGAAGGTATTCTAATCAGTCATTAAATAAACATTAACATGGCTAACATGAATGTGTAACATATTTCTCAGTGTATATCTGATTTTGATCAGGGTTAAGAAAAAGTGATCATGAATAAACTTTTTTAAAAAAATACCGACTTTAACGAAATGAAATACATTAACTGTAATACTATAATTTACTTTTGAGGTTTAGGTTTGAAGTTTTGCCAATAATCTTATTATCCTAATTGTGTTACCTGTTTGGTAAAACCGATCGGATATCTCCACAACACATTGTAGTAGTAAGGATTGGTCTGGGTGGGGGTGAAGAGGGGTAATAAGCACTGGCGTTTATCCATCCGGGTTGGATGATGAACCATGAGGGACACTTTTTGTCCTATTTTTAATCTGATCACGACCCGTGAATTGTAATCGATTTAAGGCATTCGAAACACAGGTTAAACAAAGGTAAACTGATGGATGACTCCAACTTGAATCAAAAGTCAATCTAAATTTGGGTTATGTACCTTATTCATTGTAACAAACAATATTTTTTTTATTTATACTGTTAATCTAATGTCTGATTAACTTGCGGAAACCTTATTTGGGTGGTTTGTGTGCGTTTGATATATTTTTAGACGTGTTCTTTGGAATTTGAACCTATAAGGGCCAAATTTGACCAGGTGAGGACCAACACTTGTCCTCGCACATTTAACTGTTCACTACACAAGGCTAATCAGTGTTTCGGCTCAGGGCAATAAACCGCACAGCCCCGGGCAATGAATCCTCCATATATTACGAGCAGAAAACAAAACCCCTGTATTGTTGTCCACCAGCACTTATCGACATCGCAGAAATCGAGAGAAAAAGTTCACTCGTATGACAAGGTCGACAGATGATGTTTTTAATGAAGTGGTTCAGTATAAACTCTCCTTTGTTGATCGGAGAGTTTGATTGAGCTGATCGACTGCAAACACACCGAATCACCCGCCTGCACCTGATGGTGGCTCTCAGTATGCATCACTCATTCCACATAGTCCTTGCTGCCCAGACGACCTACTTCTACTACTACTGGTTGACCCGGCACATAACTGGGCTCAGTCACATACTCTCCTAAACTGATAAAGAACGCGGTAATCCATGGAAACTTGAGTAAAGTGTACGCATTTAAACAGTTTCATGTGAAAGGGATGTGTTATTGATCGAATTGGTTTATGTTAACAAATATGCTGGGTCGTAGATCCTTGGAGATTTAAATTTTCTGTTTTTTTCTTCACACATGGCAAATTAAAAGGGGTTTCATGGAATACATCATACACAAACCAAATCATATTATACATTTCACATGAAAATGACAATACTATACCAGAGATTAAGCTACGCAAAATTAAAATGATGAAATATTTTTTTAAATACAAATTTAGGAGAATAACTGACGTATGCAACCTTACCTCTATTGGTCAATCTGGGCATACATTTATAAGTTTGACTGATTTAACACAGAGTGTTGTAACAAACTGCATACATCTAGTTAAATGGTCATCTGATATTTAAGCACTTCTGGTGAGATATACTTAAGATTAGGCCTACTCTAAAACTATATACCTATATGTTATGTTTGCTGAGATAAAGGTTTGGTTTAACTTTGTTTTTATTGTTCAAATCACATTAAGTTTACAGAGGACATGCCAATACTAATTCCAATGCTCCTTCCTGTGGCTCATCACAATAAAGTAACTAGTTACTTAAACGTGCTTCCTTAGGAATACTGCGGTTATATAGAATGCTAAGATTGTTTGTTTCTTTGTTTGTTTTTGGAGTTTACCGGCGTGCCTACAGTAATTTACCCAAACGCTGGCGTGCAAGCCAAATGGCTGGAGAAACAATTACAAGACCGGACCGTGCAAGGCACAGAAATAAACACAAGATCGGACAGTACAAGGCACAGTTACAAATACAAGACAGGACAGTACAAGGCACAGTTACAAATACAAGACAGGATAGTACAAGGCACAGAAACAAACACAAGACAGGACAGTACAAGGCACATAAACAAAATACAATATAGGGCAATACAAGGCACAAACACAAATAGAAGACAGGACACTACATGACACAAACACAAATAGAAGACAGGACAGTACAAGACACAAACACAAATAGAAGACAGGACAGTACAAGACACAAACACAAATAGAAGACAGGACCGCACAAGACACAAACACAAATAGAAGACAGGACAGCACAAGGCACAGAAACAAATACAAGACAGGACAGTACAAGACACAAACACAAATAGAAGACAGGACAGTACAAGGCACAGAAACAAATACAAGACAGGACAGTACAAGACACAGAAACAAATACAAGACAAGACAGTACAAGGCACAAACACAAATGGATGACAGGACAGTACAAGGCACAGAAACAAATACAAGACAGGACAGTGCAAGGCACAGACACAACTACAAGACAGGACAATACGAGGGACAGAACCAAATACAAGACAGGACAGTATAAGACACAGAAACAAATACAAGACAGGACAGTACAAGGCACAGTTACAAATACAAGACAGGACAGTACAAGGCACAGAAACAAATACAAGACAGGACAGTACAAGGCCCAGAAACAAACACAAGACAGGACAGTACAAGGCACATAAACAAATACAAGATAGGGCAGTTCAAGACACAAAAACAAATAGAAGACAGGACACTACAAGACACAAACACAAATAGAAGACAGGACAGTACAAGACACAAACACAAATAGAAGACAGGACAGCACAAGACACAAACACAAATAAAGGACAGGACAGTACAAGACACAAACACAAATAGAAGACAGGACAGCACAAGGCGCAGAAACAAATACAAGACAGGACAGTACAAGACACAAACACAAATAGAAGACAGGACAGTACAAGGCACAAAAACAAATACAAAACAGGGCAGTACAAGACACAGAAATAAATACAAGACAGGACATTACAAGGCACAAACACAAATAGATGACAGGACAGTACAAGGCACAGAAACAAATACAAGACAGGACAGTACAAGGCACAGACACAACTACAAGAAAGGACAATACAAGGGACAGAAACAAATACAAGGCAGGACAGTACAAGGCACAGAAACAAATAGAAGACAGGACAGTACAAGACACAAACACAAATAGAAGACAGGACAGTACAAGACACAAACACAAATAGAAGACAGGACAGCACAAGGCACAGAAACAAATACAAGACAGGACAGCACAACACACAAACACAAGTAGAAGACAGGACAGTACAAGGCACAGAAACAAATAGAAGACAGGACAGTACAAGACACAAAAACAAATGCAAGACAGGACAAGACAGTACAAGACACAAACACAAATAGAAGAAAGGACAGTACAAGGCATGGAAACAAATACAAGACAGGACAGTACAAAACACACAAACAAATACAAGACAGGACAGGACAGTAGAAGACACAAACACAAATAGATGACAGGACAGTACAAGGCACAGAAACAAATAAAAGACAGGGCAGTACAAGACACAGAAATAAATACAAGACAGGACAGGACAGTACAAGACACAAACACAAAAAGATGACAGGACAGTACAAGGCACAGAAACAAATACAAGACAGGACATCACAAGGCACAGAAACAAATAGAAGACAGGACAGTACCAGACACAAACACAAATAGTAGACAGGACAGTACAAGGCACAGAAACAAATACAAGATATCACAGTACAAGGCACAGAAACAAATACAAGACAGGACAGGACAGTACAAGATACAAACACAAATAGAAGACAGGACAGTACAAGGCACACAAACAAATACAAGACAGGACAGTACAAGGCACAGAAACAAATAAAAGACAAGACAGCACAAGGCACAGAACTAAATACAAGACCGGACAAGACACAGAAACAAATGCAAGACAGGACAGCACAAGACACAGAAACAAATAAAAGACATGACAGTATAAGACACAGAAACAAATACAAGACAGGACAGCACAAGGCACAGAAACACATACAGGGCAAGACAGTACAAGACACAGAAACACATACAGGACAAGACAGTACAAGACACAGAAACAAATACATGACAGGACAGCACAAGACACAGAAACAAATACAAGACAGGACAGTACAAGACACAGAAACAAATAAAAGACATGACAGTACAAGACACAGAAACAAATACAAGACAGGACAGCACAAGACACAGAAACAAATACAAGACAGGACAGTACAAGACACAGAAACAAATACAAGACTGGACAATACATAACACAGAAACAAATACCCCTCGAAAGATTCGCTTCGCACCCTGTAATTGTTAAAATAAGCTATTTTAATAAAACATCTAGTTTGTTCTTGTCGAAAATGTCTTGTAGATATTCTCCACAATGTAATATATTTAACAGTTTACACACAGACGACCCTATTCTAAGACAATATTCTGCATTGTTTTTGAAGCACAAGAGATTATAATTCGTCAAATAACTCCAGTATATTACCTGAGGCCAATTTGGTCTCTTTTAATTAGACATTGAACCGGCTGACACGGTGGCTTGGTGTTCCTAGCCTCCAACTACAAATAGAACATTAACACTTCTGACAGCAGACCTGTTAAAACTTAAGTCAGCATTTAACGAACTCATCGATCAAAAACACGGTATTTGACGTTACCGTGGTGTATCTAGTGGTAAAACAACTTAAGATCCCATACGTTTTATATATTTTGAATAAATGAAGAGATAAAAATTTGCTTGCCTCCACCGGGAGTCAAACCCCGGACCTATGGGCTATAGGCCCACACTTTACCGTCCGAGCTACAGAGGCTCACGGCAGAATGAGTCCCGAATTCTTACCCAGTGAATACGCTGTATATATTTTTTTTCTCTCTTCATTTATTCAAAAGATATATATATATATGTGTGTGTGTGTGTGTTTACAAACAATTAATTCACATGCTGTGTGTATGTTAATAATTACTGGAAAACACATCGACATCCTAATGAAATGACAAGCCTCAATTTGAATCGATATTTCAGCATATGAGATTTCATGTAATTGCAGCGACTGGTGACGCAAGGGGTCACGTCTGTGGTGGAATCTGGGTCACCACAAGACATCACCGTTATTTCAGTGAAATGACTTTTTGTAACTCTTACACACTATGCTACTATTAATCTACGTAGAACCAAGTCTACAAATATCCTGTGATATCGATATATTACAACCCTGGGACTGAAGGTAGTTTGCTGGGAATGTATACATACTAATACAAATCAATCACTCAATCCATTAATCAATCAATCAATCCATCAATAACTGTTACTTGGACATTTCATACTTACAGTAACGACCTTTGGTTTGGTCTTAATAAATCCAACAAAGTAATTTATAACAAGACAGAATATAAAGTTTTGACATCTTTTGGCATCTTAAATGCCGCAATCATCCGATTGAGCCTATAAATGGTTTAGTATGTTATAGATCTAATCTACTTCATCAGCTTGAGGAACAAGGTAAGACATATATTTAAAGCAAAGACAGATGAAACTGCCAACTAGGAAGCATAAATTAAATTCTGATAGACTACAGTAAATTATCTTAGTCAGCAAAATCCGGGTAAAAACCCGTTAAGGCTGAACAGGAAACCATGCTATCATAAACTATGTCCCATTATAAAAAGGTTTGGAAGCAAAAACAAATCATATCGTTCATAATTTAAACAAATGTATCACTTTTGCCCGCTGAATCTGATTTTCTCATTTCTCATGCATAAGGTAGTATACGTTATTTTATCTTGTGGCGTCTTGGTAAAAACCGCTCCTGATGTTGTCTATATTTCGAGATTCTCTATGATTGGAGGTTTTAACGCCGTACTTTTGGTCATTTCACTCATATGCCGGCATTCTCGCTTAATAATGATCGGTGGACGAAACCACCCGACACCAAATAAACAAATAAACAAATAAAGACGAAACAGGACAATGAAGATGATAATGACGATGATAAAGTTAATGGCGTTTTCCATTACGCTACATACAAGACTACTTACTACAATCAGACTTTAGAAAAAGACATAATAAATTAATTGATTTTAAAAAAAATCTCTTAGTGGTACAAATAAATTGTATCACTGCTCTGTATGTCTCAAACTTATTTTTACTTAGTTTTAGAATACAAATATAGTCATGCTGAATACCTTGCTGTGTTAAAGACTTATGAATTGTGTACGATGTACGATGTTGTTTGAACTGTATACGTTGGGACATGGACCTGCTAGTAATCAGACCTACCTGGAGCCAATTATTTGAAAAGATGACCACCAAACAGATACAGGATGTCATTTCTTCCGTGTAATCCTTGGCAATAATGATTTGAAACAGTACTTGGGATCTGCTGATAGAATCTTCCATCTTGGGCATTATCCCACGGTGCTTACCACATATGAAAAGAAGACATGGTTTCATTAATTGGTAAACCGACTAAGAGAGAAACCTGCGGAAATAATAAAGTTTCCTTCGGTAATCGGTGTGCTGTTTCGTTGCCCTGCATTCACACATTGGCTGGGACCTAACAGAAACAAACTTCAGATCCTCTCCGAAATAAATCTGATGTTACCTGTAAAATATTATAGAAAATAGGCAACGAATCAATCCAAACAAGATTACTGAAGATCTGCAGTAAGGGGATCGGAGAGGATCACTGCTGTGTATTGACAAATCTGTGAAGAAATACAAACATGTCAAAATAGCAATGAAATCATAGGTAAACGCGGACAAACAGTTAGGAAGTCTAAAATTGGGAGAGTACCTAGTTCTGGAGTAAAGCGGTTGCAAAGTTCTGTACACGTATCTGTAAAGATCTAAGTCTAACTCAAGCAGGGTATTATATAAACACGGCTTGAAACCTGACTATCCAGGAATATCTGTGAACTGAGGAAATGCCATAGTGGTGTAGGTGAGATGAATTCTTTGGCTCTATATGGAGGATGGACATCAACCTCCCCCAACACATCATGAACCCGTATTCTGAAACATTGAGAACGACTGTCAGCATACAGAAAGTGATAATAAGATTGCTGTACATCAAAACACGACAGCAAGACCCAATAACACCAACACTCAAATCGGCTTCGTGTTGCCCTTTAGTTGTGATGGCACCAGGTCCCGTATTTATAAAGCTACTTAAGTATTTCTTAAAGTTAAGAAATATTTAGCCAAATTTCAGCCTTTTATTTGATCAGAGTTAAATGTGAAATAATAAAGTTGACATTTTATAAATTTCAATAATAATCTTTCATTTAGGATCATACAAGGTAAAGCAAAATGGTGTTTATGTATTTAAAATGACGTTTGAAAATTCGCTATGTATTTCCTAACTTTAAGAAATGCTTAAGTAGCTTTATGAATACGGGCACAGGGCAACAGGAAGGGCTCTCAAACAGTCCTGATTGAAAGCCTGTGTGATTTTCAAAAATGAAATGTTAAAAACTAAAATAACCTACGCTAGCTATGGGGAAGCGTAATATTAAAGAAGGAAACAAGTGTTAAACTCAAGTTTACCAGGCCGTTAGTCCGCATCGGACCCTTGAATGATTGTGTAAGTTTAGGCTATACAGACTATGGAAGCAAGCCTTTTTTTAGAGGCTTCATGAAGATTAATGAGGCGAAAATAAAATAGCAAATAAATCATAGACATTTAAGCACAGGTGTGAGAACAACATATGTTACATTTACTTAAGAGGCATTGAAATAAAACAAATTTTAACTTAACTAAAACACAGTGTATGCATTCTTTCACTATGATCAAAAAAACGTTTTAAGTTTGGTGTTTTTACTTGTTGACAAATATGGCACGAAATAACGAACATCAATTTTAATCTTATCGTAAATAAATAAATAAAATGAAATCATTTACTCCAAACAAATAATGATGATTGTGACATTTCCTGTTATTCATAGCGGAAATGAGTATCTATCAAGTTTCTTACCTCCATCACAAGAGATGACCTAAGACTTATGTCTTAAGAACTCATAAAAAAAGAGAAGAAACAATACATCATTAGTGTAACCGTACACCTGTTGAGATTGCAAGAAAAGCTTGTATTCTGTTGTTTAAACTACAACACGAACGTCAGTTGTTTATTATTAATAGTCTAGCAAAACTATCTGCAAAAAGAGATGACCTACAATCCATCATGTCAGTTTTGAAACATCCGGGCAGTGTGTAGGAGAGTGTCAGATTGTGTTATTGTAAGTTACGTCATCAGAGCACAATGTATGGCTGAGGCACATCACCGCTATTCGAAGAATGTGAAGGGATCGTTTCGTAAACGTCACTCACTGCTCAAGAATACCAGAAAACTGGAACAAGAGCAACAGTCATCGTACTGAGGTTTGACAGTCACTCTTCAATATGACAGTGAGCAAATGTTCTTTATGTCTCTTTAAATCTGAAACACCTATTTATATCTGTTTGTGTAAGACAACAAAAGAATTATTTACGTATTGAGGCTGTTTTTTTACTTCAATATTTTATCCTATGTAATACCCAATATAGGGACAATTTGAGATTTGTGTGGGGTGTATTTGTGAAATGATTTAAAAATTAAAAAAAAACCTTGGTCCGGTGCAGTTAGTTACCTTATAAACTTACTGACTCGACAAGTACACGTTGATCGTTACAGCTGTGTTTTGCATATTTTATTAACAATGTGGTATGACGAGAGCATGGATTTCATAATGTAAAAAAGTTTAAATTACCCCCCCTCCCCCTCCCTCGTGCGCCACCCAAAGATTTTAAGTCATTGAAATGTCTGTTTGACATGGGACATGTGAATATAATTATATGTAATAGACAAGATGAAAAGTGTCATTTAAAAGTTTCGTTTGAAATATAGCTTTGTAACGAGCCGAATAACAAGCATATGTTATGCATAAACAATGCCTCGCTGCTTCCCAATATTGGATTAACAATAACATTTCTAGTACTTTAAGTGCTGCACTTGTAAGACACAATGTTTTCAAATGTCTGTCAGACTTACTTATAAATGAGTATCAAATCGTTTTCGTCGTGTTCAGTAAGCAGAAAAACTATTACTGACTGACCTTATCCACGTGCCAAATTCCTTTCGGAAAACGAGTTTTCACGAGGTTCTTTGCTACATAGGTTGATTGATGTAAACACGAGAGTTAATCGCCTTGTCACTCTTTGTTTTGTACGAACACCTGCGTTTTATAGAATTAATTACCTGTTAAAAGACTGATGTTTCACTTTTTATCCTCAAAATTAATTTTTGTTCATCGAAAATAGACAATAGAATATGATAGAGACCACTTTACGAACTCTCTGAACTCTGATGGCCTGGGCAAGATGAATTAATGTTTCTATACGACTGTATATGCTGTGCGTCCATCAAATCTTGTATAACAGCTCTGGGTTGGTTCAGCATATGGAAATCCAGCATAGCACAATGGAATACAATGTGCTGTATTATTTCTCACCGGATTATCCCACATGTAGACCAATGCACCTAATCTATCTGTAGCCAACAGTTTCAGCGCTCACCGGATTATCCCACATGTAGACCAATGCACCTAATCTATCTGTAGCCAACAGTTTTCAGCGCTCACCGGATTATCCCACATGTAGACCAATGCACCTAATCTATCTGTAGCCAACACTTTTCAGCGATTTCCGATGACCATGATTAAGCCACAAATTCCTTCATAAATTAAAATTTACGGTTAAAATCAAAAATATGTACTGGCTTCAGAACTTGTCTTGAAAATCCATTAATTGAAAGGAATCCATTGAAAAGAGGGCTGGCTATTTATTTTACGAAAAAAGGACAAAAAAAATAAATAAAACGCATTTGTTTAAATGCTCTAGAAAATACACGAGACATGTTATTAAACGAATTGATAATACCAAAAATTTCAAAAAATGATACACTTCATGATAAATCAATACAGAAGTTATATAATATTTCATATGAATATTTTGTTTGATTTGGGGCTTTACGCCGTATTTAAGGTTATTTCATTCAACTGACGGTGTGCTTGTCAAGCGGATAAAAGTGTCCACCTTTGGCATTAATGGCAGCAACGATAAGACAGGACAATCACAAGATGCGAAACAAAGGCGATATGGAAAAACTATATGCAGACTGTGGAATGTACGTAAACTTCTCCTCTTCATAAGATCTGTGCACCACCAAGTCGATAACATATAAGGGAGGTAATATTATTTATATAATATTATTTTTCACCGGCTGAGTCATCTCCCTTTGATAAGACTTTCCATCTGGTTAGGCAGGACCTGCCTCTTCCGATTTCATAACAAGCCGTGGGGTTAATAGCACCCTCCCCCATCCCCGACCCACCACCACAAAAATGTTACTCTAGCACTTTTCCTTTCGGTGAATGTCATTTATTATTTCTTGTAAAAGTTATCAGAAAGTGTATTAATAGAATGACAACAATAAACAGCTAGTGCGCAGTGAGCTCAGAAGAATTATATGGTACTATTTATAACCACTTTTTGCCATCCTTGTACTGTTATGGCTCTTATGTAGGAGAAAGTCGCTATCTAGCCGGCTAGCTGATTTATGGGCGAATGTCTCAGTTGAGAATGATACTTTTTATACTAATGGACAGTGTCTTGTCTCAAACAGACCATGTCGAAACATCAAATTTGAATTAGTGAATACCATGCCTATATTTAAATGGGAGAAACAATATATAAGAAGTTATGAAGGAATTGACAGAAATTTGTAATTACATTTGTATAAATAAATACACAGCTGTGTCGGAGAGTCATCAACTTGTTTTTAAAATTACTAGCAACGTAAATACTCAATCTGTTTCAGCAGCTTTGTTAACTTTTAAAAAGTTATGGCCATTTTGTCATTCTCAGATTCCCTCAGTTTTTCTAACATTATAGCCCATTCGATTCAAAACATGTATATAGCTCTATTGTGGTAACTTACCTATCAAGTTTGAGTTTCCAGAGGTTATGTTAATTTTGGACAAAGTCATGTTCTTTTTCGCTTATCTGAACATATACGTTTTCCGTTCTTTTTGGATGGAGCTGACGTTTGTATACATCATATTTATGGCAACTTACAGATCAAGGTTTGCATTTTGCACAGATTTCCTGTTAATTCATTTATAGCCACACTAGGTGCACCAGGATTGGGCAATGGTAGGAACTGTAAGGACTGTAATCACCAGGATTCGGCAATGGTAGGAACTGTAAGGACTGTAATCACCAGGATTCGGCAATGGTAGGAACTGTCAGGACTGTAATCACCAGGATTCGGCAATGGTAGGAACTGTCAGGACTGTAATCACCAGGATTCGGCAATGGACTGTAATCACCAGGATTCGGCAATGGTAGGAACTGTAAGGACTGTAATCACCAGGATTCGGTAATGGTAGGA
>JAQQZZ010135436.1:0-13497 GCA_030265115.1 Mopalia vespertina | reverse complement strand
TTTGCAAAATAAAAACGTCCTCAGCTATTCATATGTCCATCTACTGCTGGTAAAAGATGAATTGTCAAAAGGGACACGGACCCTGTACCTCGTGTAGACCCAGGTACCCCCGCGTATCTGTCAATGCAATCTATACTGCATTGACGCGGATTCCATTTTCCGTAGGAGTCAGACAAAAATAAAACTTGGAAATTTCAGCCTTTGTAGACCTTAAGGGTCGTCATTGAGTTCCTTTTCTTTATATATCAGTGTCTACCGCTAATTATGCCTCCCCCACACACACTCTAATAAGGGTATATGTTTTATTTTTTTTGTCCGTCCTTTGTTTGTGTCTTGGTTGCTTTTCAATTCAGGATTTTAAAACTTTCATGGAATATTCTTCTATATATGTAGATGTGCAACGTATAAGAACACTTTCACGCAATTAATAAAATGTATTCATAAATTAAGCTCCTTCTGTGCCGAAAGTTTGTCCGGGATGTATATCTTGGTTGCTTTTTACCTCAGGATTTTAAAACTTTGCAACATTGGTTGAATAAACGAGAACATGCATTTTGTAACTATCAAGTACCATCTAGCTTTTCAACGGAGTCTGCAACTTTGTGATAAAACCGCGACATCACTATCTTTTCGAAAGTAACGAGGCGGAGTACTACCTTTAACCACATTAACAAAACTATCCAGCTGTGTACTGCAGCTAAAATGGAACAATCTTTTGATTTAAGACTAAATAAATTTGTTAGTATTTTTTTAAAAAAGGGATTGCCTTGATCTACAGCTTAATGACATCATAGACGCGAATACGTATCTTATAGACTATATGCAGTCAATAGAGACCGACGTGCAGCTGTACCAAAACTTCAGAAATACGGCCTGCCTCTGAATAACAAATAACATTGAATCTTTTGACCTTATTACCGTGGGAAGACATTTTAAGCGAGTGTGGTACTGCTGAGAAATGATCGATTTTGACATGAAAATGGACGACGAGTGGTCGTTTTATGGGTCGGTCTAACCCAAAAGTGTTCAAGGAAGAAAACGAGATGGTTTAAGTCAAGGTAAGGCCATGCTATTGCTATACATTGGAAGATAAAGTATAGAATCATGGTAGCTTTGACAGCGACGGTTTCAATCAAATGGACATGCTGGTGTACATTCCTAGCTTGTATAACTTGTTACATTAAATGCGAATACATATGTTATTGAATTGTATATACAATCACTATAGATATCGAGTTTTTTATCGCTAATAGTCTGGTCATACCATGCAGCCCTATCTAGATATTCACACCCGTTCTTTGCTAGATCCAGTATCATCAATGCAGTCTAACGCTTTATTGACGATACAGCTATATCCTGTATAGACAACGGAAGAAGGTGAGGGTCGCTAAATAGACTCTTTTAAGAGCAACCATCTGCTGGTGTTTATATGGAGAGAATTACAAAAATCTGTTGTTTTTTTTCTCCAAGTTAGATAAGTCTATAAGCCATAGACACATCTTTTAACTATATTGCATAAAGTTTTGGGATAGATTTGTTAATGGCTTTGAAACTATTGCAAGTGTGATATAAATTGCGTCAGGGCGTGTTCTTTTTTTATTTCTTTTAATTTCTTTCCTCTTTTAGTATTTAGCATAAGACAATAGTTCAATTGGATGAAGAATAGGGGGCCTATATATTGAAGATCTAGACTGGTGATAAATTTCGCATTTCCTCGCTATATTATTTCGTTCCCTCGCGATAATAATCTGATGGAAAATGGACAAAACCTTTTGAGTGGGCCTGTTTGTCCAGTTTTTAGAATTCAGTAAGCCTTTTACAGACAGCTCATACATTCTTTCTAATGAAGAGGGGCTGATTGCTCAAAGCTCTCTTCGATTAGATGTTGGATCACGTAGTGTGACAATGAATTTCTTTTATGGCACATCAGCGTCTTTGTTACACAAAGTCATCAGCTTGTTAAGTCTAAAGAAACTTTGAACATCTGCCCCCCTGACTTGTGTGAGATTAAACTTGTCTGAAAAGGTTTACTATTTGTTACTAAAATGACGATGTAATTACTAGAATCTGACTGGTCCATTGAGTGCTCAAATGCTGACTTCTGACTTTTAATGATACTCTATGCTTTATCCGAAAATTGCAGTCTGCGTTGAAAAGCTAGACAGTAACAAAATGGTACACAGGCGACCTTTTAAAGAAAACCTGACCATAGTTTGAAGGGGTACAAAATTTGGAGTCGTTAACTCGGTTTCTAACGCTCATCACATCGATTTGTTTGTTTGTTAGGGGTTTAACGTCGTACTCAAGGGTATTTCACTTATATGACGACGGATTGTCCACTTCATACTGCTCCTTGCCTAATTAAGGTGGAAAACGGTGAGGAAACCTCGTAAAAAACATCCCTCACGATTGCCGGAGCAACATCATGCGACTTACTCATATACCTGATGGTCGACAGACAGACACGATCCCGTCAACGGTAAATCGAAGTAGGATTAGTAAGCGCACACGCTACCACTAAGCCACGGCCGCGGGCTCATCACAGCGAAAGGGGTTGATAGCCTGCGCCTACAGACGCTCTCTAGCGAATGAGTTAAGTACAATCATAAGCAATGATTAAGCAATCGGACATAAAACCGAACTACATAGTCTGTTGTGTACACATTTATTGCGAACATAGGCAACAACATAAACGCGTCACAAAATAATTTAAATATGCTTAAAACGCAACAAAAAAAAAAACGCAACAAAAAAACAAATTAAGTAAATCATAAAATCTCACATAATTTAAGAGACTATATTAACATTGCAAAAACTCTTGAATATCATACTCTGAACAGAAAATGTAGACCTAATTGTATAAAGTATCTTGTGTTAATGAGGAAATAAAGTATGTGATTGACAAATAATATCAGTTGTTTATACAGATTTCAACAAGAGGCTGAACAGGCATCCAAAACCTATAAAATAGTTTAGATTCTTATTTATTAACATAATGCCCAAAGAGACGTCACTGAAACTTGGACTTAAAGCAAAATGTTACAGTTACTTATATTATATAGTCCTGTTTGTTCTTGATGTTTTCACTAAGACAGGGTAGACGGAATAGTAAACGTGACAACACGGGCTGTTTATAGTTTGTCCAGTTCACCATTTAACATTTAGTTAACACATAAATAAATTCAGCGATTTTTTTTACAAACGATTGTGAATCAGTTCCTTTATCAAAAAATAATGTATGTCAAAGCTTAAACAAACTAAAGAAAATTAACTTTGCATGATTTCATTAAGTTTAAGACTATTTTCGTTGAAAAGTCATATCTTGGAGAACACCTTGATTGAATGGAAAAAAAGCACACAAGAGCATAGAGCTGAGTTACCCCTCTATAACAACTGCCTCAGGAGGAGCATAGAGCCGAGTTAACTGTCTATAACAACTGCCTCAGGAGGAGCATAGAACTGAGTTACCTGTCTATAACAACTGCCTCAGGAGGAGCATAGAGCTGAGTTACCTGTCTATCACAACTGCCTCAGGAGGAGCATAGAGCTGAGTTACCTGTCTATAACAACTGCCCCAGGAGGAGCATAGAGCTGAGTTACCTGTCTATAACAACTGCCTCAGGAGGAGCATAGAGCTGAGTTACCTGTCTATAACAACTGCCTCAGGAGGAGCATAGAGCTGAGTTACTTGGCTATAACAACTGCCTCAGGAGGAGCATAGAGCTGAGTTACCTGTCTCTAACAACTGCCCCAGGAGGAGCATAGAACTGAGTTACCCATCTATAACAACTGCCTCAGGAGGAGCATAGAGCTGAGTTACCCGTCTATAACTGCCACCTCAGGAGGAGCATAGAGCTGAGTTACCTGTCTATAACAACTGCCTCAGGAGGAGCATAGAGCTGAGTTACCGGTCTTTAACACTGCCTCAGGAGGAAAAAGTCCAGCTCGGCTGTTTCATACGTCCTTTTGTCCATATCTTTGCTTTACAACATTTTCTGTCGACAAAAACAGCTCACTGCGGATGATTTGTTCTCATTGACTCGAGACTATTACCTCACCCACTTTAAAATGTTATATTGTGATTGTACCTTAAGAGATGTCAAAAGTTGGACTCCTTGTCACGCAAGAAACTACTTCTTGTAGTCATTTATACCAGTTGATTCAACTACATGTATTCTCTAGTAAATTACATGAATTCTATCCACTGTTCATGTACTATGTAAAATAATGTGTAAAATCTATTGTAATGAAGTCCTACCAATCCATTATTAATAACTAAAGACAACTACTCTTACACATTTCATTACCTGTATTCTAAAGAAACACATGGGATTTTGTCTTTAGTTAAATGAACATGTGCAGGTTTTTTTGTTTTTCATCAATAATGATGATCAGATACTGTTCAAGTTTATGTGCTTTGTCATTTTTGAACATACATGTAAGAACATTCGGTGGGATAAAATAAAAGTAAATTTTGACTTTGTCCACGAGCAAAAAAGAAAAAAGAAAAAGGGAAATATATGTACAATTAAAACATACCCAATTATAACAATCCGGTCAAGAGTAACCAAAAACTTAAAAAAAATATTAAAACAAAAAAGTCAGAATTAAGAAAATATATTAAAATAGAATAGTTTCGATGAAATAACTTTCCTTGCATGGACAATACACTTAGACTAGCTAGTGACACTGTCCAATTCATACACAAATATCAATTCATTCTTAATAAAAATTAATGTAATTTAACAAAGTAGTTTAAATCATTTTTATTTTTAAACTCGGTAATTAATATCTAGATATTCCATAGTTAAAAAACAAAAGCAAACACCGACTGAACACATAATAATTATTGAGATACCCAGTTGAACTGTGAATTTAAATTTTTAAATGTAATTAGACAAGAGTATTAAATACATCACAGATCTACTTTGAGGAAATTGACATTTCATTAAATAAATAAACTTTGTAGAATACTTTTAGTGACTAGGTTAACCTTAAGTGAGACAGACTAAGAGAAGGAACAACAACGAACCCAGAGTGAGGCCCAAAAATTAATTTTAAAAAGATACAAAAATATTCAACAAATTCTTCTTTTTTTTAAAACAGAAATTAATTTTCCTATAAGTCTATTTTAGGGCAAATCTTTTGGTATGGATTATTGCCGAAGACCACCCCAATGTATTGACAAAAACAGGGGAGTTCTTTTTTGACTAAACACTTAAATATTGGTATATAATACTCCATTCTCAAGAAATTTTTTATTAAGGGTCTGAGTGGTGGTAAGTTAGTTTAAATATTTACACACATTTTTAGGAATAGTTCATTTGCTAAATAACTTTTAGGTAAATTAATGAAAATCAGCGATTTTCTGTTAATGGCAATCTTATTAAAATCAGATCTCAAAAATGCTCCCCATGTTTTGTTTGTTGCTATATTGAGATCTAACACAATCACCCCACCTACAATGCAGATTGGTTTCTTAAATTGACCAATCACAGAGCTGCTTCTCAATTCTGGTTTGTAAAAGCCGAAGATTTCAGGCGACGGACCGAAGTTTCCAAACTGCATATTTTTACATGACCAATGGATGTATACACATGCACGCAAATTCAACAAAACCCATTCAAATAATGAACTTTGAGTGGAATTGCATTTTCCCCTGTTGACATGCGACTTACAACATCAACACAGAAGAAAATGGCACAACTTCTGCTTGTTTTGGCTGAATTTGGTGTTTACCATAGACCCGTGTTATCTGTGTTTTTATTGGACAACTGAAACTGTGAGCTTTCGTTAATCCCAGTAAGCTTGACCTAGTTGAACAGTATAAATAGAGTGATTGCGTCAGATCTCAATATAGCGACAAACAAAACACAGGGAACGCTTTTGAGATCTGATTTTAATTAGAGTGCTGTTAATGGTATATTGCAGATGAAGCACTTCAAGGATAGTGTTTTCTTCTATATTTTAGCCCCAAATATTATTCCCAAAGATCTAAATAACATTAAATATGTATTGTACAAAGCTCCCCCAAACTCTCCTAAATAACAACATGAGCACAGTAATACAGGAAGGCAGATGATTGAGTATTTTAATTAACAATATACAATAGAGTACAGATCCATTAACAATGATCTTCCACCTACAACTGCATGTGTGACAGCATTAAAGCTCCAAAGCACTGTATCTAAAAGTCTGTCTACCAATAAAATATAGGTGTTCCAAATTTCATCCATTTAACTTAATTATTTCAGAAACAAATTACTTCAGTTTTTTATATGCAGATTTCTTCCAATCAAAGCTTATTCTCAGCCCCATTTAATTGCCTTTTACTCATTTAGAACTTTCATCAAACACTTTACGACAGACATGCGTATGTATTCCCACTATATCAAAATAAAGATGACAATACCACTGATTCATGCACCACAATTAAGGAGAGGAAACTGCTGTAAACAACTGGTGGATACATTAAATGGCAGGCCTCGGACTATCTTAAATAGTTTTTAACATACTGAGCGAACACAATTCTGCGAACACACAGCAAAAGACATGGATTCTAACAAACACACACAAACATATACAAACCAATATGCTGCCATTGCCTAAGCAAAGAGAGCACTGATTGGAGTGCATTAAACAAACAATGAAGTCCATTTAAAAATCTCCAAAAAACATTTCTCCCAATCTTGTAATGGTTAATGGAAGCAATCCCTAGTCAATACACTCAGAGAACTTCACTAATTCTCCTAAAAGGTTCAAAGGCCAAAGGGAGAGAACTTTGGAAGAAAAAATGTTTTATACCGATTTGGAATTTTTTAACACCACTTACCAAGGTTTTGAATTGATATTTAAGTCCTAAATGGACCTTGTTGACATATTGTTCGTCTGTGGCTTATAAAATTCTTGTCGATGCACGATCCTGACAGATTCAATGGTAGCTTGTCATCCAAAACTCATCCTTTATTCATCTGACATCTTTCACAAATCATCTTTCCACTGTACCTTCTTTCCTTTTCTGGCTTCAAACACCGAGTATACATGTATAGTCACGGTGAAGTTCATAAAAGAGGTTTTTTAGGTAGAACACAAAACAGGAATTCTTCTTGATTCATCTTTGTAATGTAAACCCGACAAAAGTCATATGGTACACTTCAAACGAGGTAGAATTCTTTGGTTTCCAATCTCATAAGCTTTGTTCATTAAATGATCTCCATTAAATATATGTAAATACCTATCCCAGTGCCTCCTGTCCTATGTGACTACTGGTTAGTGCCAACGATCTAAAACAAACAAGTTACATATTGATCATCTCATGGCTATAATACATCATAAGGTATACCCTAAATCACCTAAAAATTCGTCCATAAAATTGCTACTTTGGAAGCTTTTTTGGAAATTGTGTCTGAGAGCCAGACAGTGACGATTAATTTCCCTGTTAGCAAGCATCAACATTCCTCAGAGAACATAAATTTGTCTGTTTACATGCTGTAATATTGACACAACTAGTAAAAATGTAAGCATTGTTCATAAACGATATTTTAGGTGATTTACAGTAAGTCTTGTGGATTATTCAGATGGCTTGATTGGAGTATTACACAATACGGATGGTTAATGGAGTTATATGAAGGCATGTCAGCTCAACCACCCTTTGACAGCATTGTCAACATACAAACCTGACAATCACACAATCATAACACAGACCACAACTCCTTGGCTTCATGGAGAGCAGCATGGAAACAGGAAGCTTACTCAAACTACCTGCTATAGTTATTAGTAGAACAATACAAACCCTATATTGTTTTAGTCTTATTTATTTACAATATTTGCTTGATAATGTAGATATTTATTTATTTATTGGTGATAGATTAATTTAATGCCTAGCTTCCAGGTATTTCGCTTATATGACAGAGTGTTTTTCCAAAAAGTTAACAACCATAATGTGAGGTAAGTGTTTTATAATGTTCAACCATAGCTGACAATAGCACGAAGGGCATACATTGATTGGTGTTTTATAACATCTTGCTTAAGGGTATTTCACTTATATGATCGCAGTATTGTGCAACAGCAAAAAACTCCATTAACCAACCGCACAATGCCCTTAACAAGAACTTCCTGGCTGGGTGGCCAGTTCTCACCTCTCTGGGCAACGACTGTCTCATCTGCATTTTATAAAAAATATATTTTATTGGAGATGACCGTTTTTCTTCATTGCATTTTGCAATTTTTACCTTAGTGTTCCATTTTTTTCTGTAGGCCGCTCTGCTTCATCTGTAGTTTCCAATGTCAAAGGCCGTAGAGGTCGTTGTGAATACTTAACCTTCAACTGATCACCAATTTCATCAATGATTTTAAGAGCCTGAAATAGTGAAACATAATCACCAGGTCACAAACATGGACATTCAGTTAGACAGCTGTTAATAAAGTTGTAATCTGTACAATCAATAATAGCTGATTAAATGCAAATGATACTGTTAAGATAGATACCTTCATTTCTAAAAAAGACTTTTCTCAATTTTGCGAGATCAGAGCTGTATCTCTTTAAGGTACAGCCACAGAACAATCAAAATAAGCACATGTAAAGCGGAGTATTGCATTGTTAAAAACTACTGAGTGTGAATTTGATCTGTTTTTCATATTCAACAGTTACTGCCAGATTTTGATTGATAATCAGCGATGACCGGCTCGTATTTCCAGCCCTGTTGTGACTACATGTGGTATTTTTACCTTATCCAGAGATTCCTTGTTATGGGTGGACGAGAGACAGAACCTTGCCCTAGATTCAGACAAGGGCACAGCCGGGAATGCTACAATCACAATACCCAATCCCCTCTCCAACGATACACGACTAAAGGCACTGTAACAAAAAGAAAAACACATACGGTGAATTATTAAGTGAGAAAAGCCTCTAGAAAGTTCATTTTACTGTTGCTCTATTGTCATAATTACTTTATAAATAGGCCAACCTATGACCTGAATTATTTGTTTGTTCTTTCTGAAAAATAATTTAATCATAATAAAACAAACAAAATAAAAAATGCACTGAAGAGGCACATTGGTTAGTTTTGTTTTGTGAGAATGGTGGCCAGGGAATTCTTGTTTTACATAATATTAGGGCCAACTTTACAATAAGAGATTTATTAAGAACTTACACAACTTTGCCTGGTAAGAAGAGCAGTAAAGGCACCACAGGGGAGTCTTTGTTGCCATAGATAATAAACCCCAATTCTTGTAACCTCCGCCTGAAGTAACGTGTGTTCCACTTTAACTGGGTTATTCTTTTCTGACCTGAAACATAGGAAATTAGGATTAATATTATCACCAGTCAGATCTGCATACCCTAAAAAAAAAACTATGTGTAAAAATATTCTTTTAGGAGAATTTTTTCTTAAAATAATGTGTATTTTTGTGACAAAGCAGAGCATAGGTTTTTAATTTCTGTGAGTATTTTTAAGGCCCATTGGTGTATTCAACATAAACTATGTGTACAAAATACTGCAGAAAACACTGAGTAAGCAGGTCTACATTTGTCTCATCACATGGCTTTCATTGAGGTTTGTATAAAGTGTTATGGCTTCCAGAGAGGTTTGAATAAACTGTTATAACATGGCTTTCAGAGGTTTGTATAAACTGTTATAACATGGCTTTCAGAGAGGTTTGTATAAACGGTTATAACATGGCTTTCAGAGGTTTGTATAAACTGTTATAACATGGCTTTCAGAGAGGTTTGTATAAACTGTTATAACATGGCTTTCAGAGGTTTGTATAAGGTGTTATAACATGGCTTTCAGAGAGGTTTGTATAAACTGTTATATCATATATTTAGAGAGGTTTGAATAAACTGTTATAACATGGCTTTCGGATAGGTTTGTATAAATTATATATCTGCTTTCCGAGTGGTTTGTATTAACTGTTATAACATAGCTTTCAGAGTGGTTTGTAGTAACTGTTTTAACATAGTGTTAACGTATTAACTCGACTTTATTGTGGAGTATGGAAAAATAACCCTGGCTCTGAGAAAACTTAAAAAATTACAAATATTAAGGAACCTTCCTTTAGGCCGAGTTGTGTTGAAAGATGAAACTGATTGCTATAACCCTTGCCCATTATATGCTGTGGGGATAAATTGACAGCCATGCTCAACTTTGTCACTTACATATATGACAAAATTGTAAACCAACAATAACAGAATCATAAAATGTGAAGAATCTTGCTCAGTGCTAAGTTAAGGCAATACATGTTTAACCTTGATTATAACATACTGCCCGTTGCTAGAGAGCCTGAGCTTGCAAAGGAGATCTTACCCTCGTTTGTACCATCTTCTCCCATCAGTATTTTCATGACACTGATGATCTGTTGAGCTACAGGTGCCGACATAGCACAAGAGTATATAGAACTATGACCTTGAACACGCAGGTGATCAATCAGTTTCTGAAAGTAAATTTGTTGGATTAGTCACTTTCTACAATACACGACAATCCGGTTAATCAATCAATATTTATATAACTAGCTTACAAATCAATATCAGTTGTAAGCTAGCTGGCACTACAAAACTGTCTAGTTCTTCATGTTGAATTTAAACAAGGAGAGGTTAAAGTCTATTGAGTCAACATAAAATAGAATTTCCACAACCGTTTAAGATTGTTTGATTGGGGTTTAACGTCGTACTCAAGGCTATTTCACTTATATGACGACGTGCCAGCCCAATGGGTGACGGAAACCACCTTCGACACCACTGGCAACAAACAAAGACAATCCAGGACGCAATACGGACACCATAAACAGATCGGCTTCCTGTTCCCCTTTAGTTCTAAGAGCACCAGGGCAACATGAAGCTCCCTCCAACCACAACCGTTTTCGAGAAGATTATACAGAGTGATTTGTGTGATTGGTATGACAGAACTGTTAATTCACCAAATCATTAAGATGACAATAAGTTTCAAAACAATACATTTTTTATTGACATTCAAGCCAAGTTTCATCTTTATTTTTTGGTCAATAGATTCAACAGTGGAATATCTCTTTAAAACAGGCATGTGTTATTTTTCTGGCTTTATTGTGCCAGTGAGAGTTTACTTTATCAACCAATCAGTAAATAAAAACATTTCAGATCAAATTTTTCTTGAATCTCTCATCATATTGGGCGTATTCTTGTTTTTCAATTTCTTTCATATATCTTTTATTGTAGAGAAAGAAATTGTTGCCTTCTTCCAAAGCAGGCCTGTGCTGTTGGGGAGAATGTACAGAACAGGGTCTCCTCATGTTTGTACAAAGTTAGTTTAGGAGGACCGATTTGTAGGTTTCCTAAATTGTTTACAGTCTTCATCTAAATTTGCATTTTGCTACTGACTTCGACAAATTTTGTCATCCGATAATCAATGACAATTGAATTTTAAAGCAATTTTGCTTTATTTTACATAAAGGCACATTTATGTATTTAAAAAATCAGCAAACCAGGAGACAATGCAAATGTTAGGTTTATCCCACAAAATTTTAGAGGACCGATTTTAAGGATATGCCGGAAAAGATTACAGCACAGGCCTGCAAAGAACTTGGGTCAGCACTCTACCAGACTGAGTTACAGAGGCTCACAGTAGAACAACCATCTCCATACTGGTTTTAGTACAAAGAGACCCAACTCCTAAAAGCAGCTTTTAACCCAAGGGAATGAGATCTAAATGCAAGACTTATCAAGGAGAAGACAGTACTTGATGCCACCATATTAGTAAGAAATAAGCCGGGTAACAGTAAAGAGAATTATTATCTGCTTATTGTTCTGTACATCTTTTGTACTCACATAGACTAGAGTCCCACATTATTTCTTCAATTTTTTGTAAAATAGTACTGAGACTGTTATGTTTTATACACAAATGAAGTACCTTTGAACCGCCAATATATCCGCCAGCGGCCCCAAAACTCTTGGTGAAGGTACCCATGAGTATATCAACATCGCTCGGGTCAACACCAAAATAATCAATAACCCCTTTCCCATGTGAACCTGTTGCACCAATACTATGGGCCTCATCTACATATAAATAAGCTTTGTACTTCTTTTTTAAAGCAATCACGTCTGGCAGACGAACGATTGATCCTTCCATACTACAACCAAGCAAGAGACATGGAACATTAGACAGTGTAAGTAATAGCTGTCATCTGCATACAAGCATTAGAATTCCCAACATTATGTATAGGCAAACAGGATGAAGTGATAACTCCAAAGAAAGATAAGCCGTTAATTATGAGTTTAGCCTGAGGGCTGTACATTATTGCGTATTTAAATTAAATTTGGAATAAAAGTGGTCACTGTTCTGTAATAGTTATACAGTCATTCTTTATAAAGCTACAAGAGTTTCTGTAACTCCTTAGGGCTAAAGGTATAAGAGAAAGTTTTTTAGGTAAAATGTCTTCATAAGCCAATGTTAATTATCTAAAATCGTAAACTATTTCATTATTAATGAAAAACCAATCAAGATAGAAATTAATTAATTAAGGACAAATTAGTTTTTAAAATATCTTAAAAGCTGGAATAGTTCTCATATGCAGTCACATAATAGTCGAACCTCATACGGACACCACATCCCACACAGATTATTTTTCTGTACAAATATTAGCTTAACTCAGCTTTTGTTAACCAATTTACCGAACAAAGAGTAATGAAGAGTAAGGAGAGAACAGAGCATGTCAAGCATAGGATAGTTATCTATCTAAATGCATCTTCATAGAATACAAAAGATTAAGTCTAGTGGAATGTCTTAGCCGGTCATGGACATAATAACCAGTCTAGATTGATTGATTAGTGTTGGACGCCATGCGCAACAAGATAAAGAACCACACTAACACAACCATTTATGTGAAGTGGCTTGCTATGTTGGCAAATTAACGTTTCCCCAGTGGTATATTTGTATGTCACTATGCATATGCCTGGAACAGGTGGCTGTTAACCAGAAGATAACTCCGTCTAGACATCATCCATGGACGAGTCAAACACTTTTAACCACACTTCTGCACTTAATAATTACAAACGATTTTTGTGGAAGCTAGCTGATAACTAATGACGGTGTGCGACCCCAATGGGTCAAAGAAAAGCTTCTTCAAAGCCAAGGACAACAACGATTTGTTTGTTTGTTTGTTTGACTGGGGCTCAACGTCGTATTTCACTTATATGAGGACAGATTGTCCACTTCACACCGTTCCTTGGCTTATTACAGTGGAAAACTGAGAGGAAACCTTGTTAAAGCCACCCGCCACTGTTGAACCACATCGTGTGAATCACTCATATACCTGAAGGTCGACAGACAGATCCGATCCTGTAAACATTACATCAAAGTAGGATTAGTAAGCCGCTCGCTAACCCATGGCCGCGGGCCTTGGCAACAACGATTGTTTGTTTGTTTGATTGGGTTTTAAAGTCGTACTCAAGGGTATTTCACTTATATGACGACGTGCCAGCCCAACGGGTGAAGGAAACCACCCTTGACATCACTGGCAACAAACAAA
>JAQQZZ010135425.1:0-13499 GCA_030265115.1 Mopalia vespertina | reverse complement strand
TTAATACATGTAGCTTACTGTTTAGCGCAATCTGTCTACTAATCCTACTTCGTCCTCCGGTATATGAGTGAGTCACATGACGGCCTTTAATACATGTAGCTTACTGTTTAGCGCAATCTGTCTACTAATCCTACTTCGTCCTCCGGTATATGAGTGAGTCACATGACGGCCTTTAATACATGTAGCTTACTGTTTAGCGCAATCTGTCTACTAATCCTACTTCGTCCTCCGGTATATGAGTGAGTCACACCATGTGTATCCGGCAATAGCAGTGTTTTTTTTACTAGGTTTCCTCCTGTATTTTCCACCGTATGTAAGTACCGGTAAGCATACTGTGACCTGGACAATCTGTCATTATATAGGCGAAAGACCAAAAACACCCAAACAAACAAATCTGAAATCAGCCATAAGGATTCCAGCTGAAATCATTTCACCGCCTGTAAGCATTCCCTGATTACCAACCATCATTTTGTCTCAGATATTTTATTATTGCTTTCATATTACATTTGCGTCATCTTCGTCTCCTAGGTGATGGTAACAAATGTGACGTCGTTGCTGAAGACTGTGAAGACGGTTGAAGATGAGGCTGCTCGAGGAACACGAGCATTGGAATCGACCATTGAAGCTATAGGACAGGAAATCAAGGTAAGAATACATTTTTTCAGTGTATTTTTAAAAAAATTCAACCAATTTTTCTGTTTGGTTAAAAACAAACGGCAAAGAACCGTATATATTCTCTAGTGTCAAGCTTGGTACATGTAGTTTAACGGTGAAAAAGCATATTTAAGGGAGAAAAAATTCAAATTTGTGATGAACTGCTTATCACTTTAAATATATTAAACAAAAATATTATACGTTTTTTGTTTTATTAAAATAAATTTTCATAAAATATTATCGAGTGAAATGCCCTTGAGTGTGATGTTAAATCAACAAATCGTGCAGCCATTTCTGTGATGAGTCTTTTCTCTTTCTTTTACTGCAATATGCCACTGTTAGCTATATGATATGATTTTTTACTGTTTTTCTTTGTATTGCAGATGTTTGAAACGAGTTCCGCGTCAGACAAACCAGGAACTGCGGAGGATTTGATTCGCTTCACCAAACCTCTTACTTCTGCAACGGCTAAAGCTGTAGCCGCAGGGAATTCTGGGAGACAGGAAGACGTTATTGTTGCGGCTAATATGGCTCGTAAAGCTGTCTTTGATCTGCTTGGAGTTTGTAAGGTAAAAAAAGTCCCATGAACCAATTACGCTTACAGCCAACCTTGTTGCCAACAGTAAATTTTGGTGGTCTTCCATCTGCTTGGACTTACATAAAAAAGTTCCATGATTTTATTATCTTTCCAGCCAAACATTGTATTTTAAACAATTTCTACCCTCTTCTCGACACAAAATTATTTATATGCTTTCACATTTTGGTGGTCTAAGGCCTTGGTTAAGTGGTCAGCGCCACAGCTTACTGATGCTCCTTAAAAGTACTGTTCACCGGGTTCAGCAGCTCTGTTGTACTCTAGTATAAAAGGGCGTCGCACAGAGTGGCTCTGGCAATTGCTGCGGTGGTATTTATGAGTTTTCTGTAGGTTTTTCACCGTATTAAAGTAGGCATAGTGAGAAGTGGACTATTAGTCGTCATATAGTACATTGGTAAACCCCCAATTAAACCAGCTCAAATGTTGAGGATATGCAGCCCTCAGGCCATTGGTCAATGGTTCATGTCTGTGTCCATGGTAAATAGGTAAGGAACAGTGTAAAGTGGACAGTCTGTCGTCATATAAGTGAAATACCCTTGAGTACAACGTTAAACCACAATCAATCAATCAAACAAACAAACAAATCTACATGAAATTCTTATCTGTTTTATGTTATCCAACTTCTAAATGCCACTTAAGAACCTGTTCTATTGTGTCGTGAATAAAAGTGACTGGTTTGTTTTTTTGTTTATCACAGAGTGCTGCGAACACGGCCGAGTCGACAGAGGTGAGGAACCGAGCCCTGATAGCAGGACGAACGTGTGCTCTGGCCTACAAAGAGCTTCTAGATGAAGTTCATCTGGTAAGTTAGTTCTTCTGGTGAAAATCTCTTTACTGTTTTATAGCAGGTGTTAATATGGCTCAAACGAGACAAGAGCTTTGAGCTGGTTGGAGGTAGCTTCCTGTTGCCCTGGTCATCTAAGAGGGGCAACATAAAGTGAATCTGTTCTAGTGTCTTTATTAAACATCTTGTGACTGTCCTCCTGTCATTGAGTGACCTTGAGGGGTGCTTCCTACACCCATCTTGGCACTTACACAATGGACCATCAGGTATACGAGTGAGTCACACGTCCATCATCATATAAGTGAAATACCCTTGAGTACGACGTTAAACCCTAATCAATCAAACAAAAAACAAACTTCTTGATTTATTATGGAGAAACGTTTCAGTGCAGATACTAGCTCCTTTCTCAAGCTTAATCAAGCTTCTTGGCACGCTGTCTATAGGTGAAATAATCCTAGTGTGGTGGCATAAAACCCCAATTCATGGATCGCATAAATAATTCAGTTTGAAAAGACGTGTGACATATTCACGTATGTGTGTTGTTGTTGTTGTAGTTGATGTTGAAGCCCACTCCTGAAGGAAAGCAGCATCTTGCTCAGATCTCTCGTAAAGTGGCAAACTCAGTTACAGAATTGGTTATGTCTGCCGAGGCCATTAAAGGTAAAATTTCAGTTTTCAAAGTTTACAATATAATTATGATGAATTGTATTTGCTTTTTACCTTTTAAAATGAATTTTTTTATAAAAGAAAAGACATTTTAAATATTCTTTATAAAAAATACTCTACAGGTTCATCGTTAATTTGATATTTTTTTTAAAGAATTATTTACCAAATGAGTTTTTACTAGGTGGTTATAACCTATATTTTAAATGAATCAATGATCAAAATTGTGCCGTGAAATCGTACGTTTAAATGATGCAATATTTATTGGCTTCTGTAGATATACTTTTATTTGTCCCCTGTCAGAAATTATATCAGATGATACAAAAGGTGTACATCTGTCTTGTCTTTAAAGTTGGAGCCGTCTGACTGAAGGAAATATGTTTTGATCGTAGTCCTAGTCGTTACTTGGCACTGGAGGAGCACAAATTGTCCAACTTCATATGTTATGGTTGTGCAAGTGGGGCAATTTCTGTGACCTGTCGTCAAATAAATAAAATAAAATACCATTGATCATAGCACTAAACACCAATCAATCAATCAATCAATCATTTTTTTCTTGTCTTTTTTCCTTGCTTTTGAAAATTGTCAAAAGCAATGTTAAATTGTTTTTTATCCTTAAAATGTGCTGATTGAGTAATACTGAGATTTATAAAGTCCATTTTCAAAATTATGTAGATATTTATGTCTCTATTTGCAAATATAATTTTCTTTTAAAGTGGTTTTTGCAGTCTAATTTAATTATTTTCACAATAATGTAGATAGTTATATCTCAAATTATATAATCAAGCAATGTCGGTCTTTGCAGAAGTTATTTTCATTATCTTATGAATATGTTTTGTACCATTTTAGAGAGTACTTTCATTCACAGTAGACTTTTGTAAACTTTTCATCAACCCCTCGAAATTTCTGTTAAACTGCCCAGGTTCAGGGGTTTATAGAAGTCATTGTTAGGGGCTGATCATTATCTATTGAAATTCAAAAAAGTCTGTAAGCTGATCAAAATTTATACTTCCAGTTGTAATTTTTTTTGATAGAAATGCAGTTTTAATCAGAGCTTTAATTTAAAATATTAAGGGTTTTCAGGATATAAGAGGGCTGTCAAAATCTAATTTTGTTCAAATGACTTCTACTTCGTCTAAATCCTGGGCTTTCTCCCACATCACCCGGGGAATTATTGTGGACAATCCCCACATCATCCTCGTATTTATTGAGGACTATCCCCACATCATCCTCGTATTTATTATGAACGATCCCCACATCATCCTCATATTTATTGTGAACGATCCCCACATCATCCTCGTATTTATTGAGGACTATCCCCACATCTTCCTGGGATTGATTGTGAACGATCCCCACATCTTCCTGGGATTTACTGAAGACAATCCCCAAGATGGGATTTACTGTGAACGATCATCCCCACATCTACCAGGATACTCCACACATGTTGTCATTCAGTGAGTGATTCAATATGAACATCTCCCAAGGTTCTTCCTTAGATGTTGTGGGAAGATATGGGGAATCGTTCACAAAAGTTTTGCCGATATTTCTAGGAAAATAGGGCAAGAAAGAGCCTGGCAGTACTGTATGTTTTTATATGTGTTACCCTGGAAAGTCCTTGCTTTTTGTACATGTATGTACAGTGAAAAGAAAATCCCCAAATTGTCATTTATTAAAAATTGTCATCCACCTTTTGTGTATAATAACATGTTGGCCCAATTTTCTTCCATAGTGTACTCCTCAGTTGGGCTTCCAGGTGTGTTTACAGAGTTATCTCCCCTTGTTGTTGTTGTAGCCACCCCATATATATTCTACAGTGTAAAATTGTTATGTGACTGTCCCACTATGTTATATGTTCAATGTTTGATATTAAGGCACAAATTACAACTGTTCACACAATGCACTGAAATTTAACTCCCCAGCACAAATCTGATATAAGAAAGCTCCCATTATTGTTATCAACCTGATCTAAGTTAGCTCCCCTTATTGTTATCAACCTGATTTAAGCTAGCTCCCCGTATGTTATCAACCTGATCTAAGTTAGCTCCCTTTATTGTTATCAACCTGATATCAAATATGCTCTAAGTAAGCTCCCTTTATTGTTATCTGTTTGAATCCTATACCAAAAGACAATGATTTTTTTGTCTCGATGACAAATTATAAAAAAAGTTGATATTCTAGGACAGATCCTGGGAATATGCTTTTCAATGGACAATTTACCTGTGTATGTACAGGTGGGAATGCAGCTTAGCACTGTGAATTTATACACAGGAGAGTTACATGTATGACCATGTGATAATAGGGCTGACTGCAGTGACTTTCTCACAGAATGTTACAACAAAAACTATGAAAATGTTCAGCCATACCAAGCGAGGGATATTTTTGGTCAAACCTTTCTCTGCCTAATTATCGTATTTCAATGTACTGTCCATAGATTCAAGTCTGTCTGTCGACTTAAGTACATGAGTGAGTCACTGGATGTGGCTCCAGCAATCGTGGGCGTTTTCCATCTGTTTTTCCACGGTATTTAAGCAAGGAATAGTGTGAAATGAACAATCTGCGTCATATAAGTGAAATACCCCTGTGTATGATGTTATACCCCCAATCAAACACAAGTTGAAAAGTGACACTGACTGATTTATAAGCTTCAGACTCCAAAGAACTTAATAATTTCAGTTATTATTGAGTAACTTCAATACTAATTTCAGCAATTAGAATCATTGACTTCTCATATCTCATTCAACACATCATACAGATTACATGTATATACTGGGTACACATGTACCTATATTACTTCATTCATACAGAATTTCATTCCACACCATTTGATTTAGATTTTTTTGTTTTTGTCCTGTATCCCCAAACCTTTGTCTGTCATCAATGTTCATTTTTGTTGTTTTCTTCTGATGTTCATAATCGCTGATTATATTGGCTTACAACAATGTTTCTCATTGGCTGTTCAAATAAAAATGTCTTTATTTGCCTAGTTTTCTAGTCAAACAATGGTTGACTAAGAAACTTGTTTTAGTTGCTTCATGTATTCTGTGACTTTTGTAACCTTATTTCTCATTGGCTGTTTAAATTAAAAGTGACTTGGTATTGTCCATAGGCATTGGTTGTTCTAACTGTATTCTCATTATTGGTTTCTTGTCTTTTCATTGGCTGATGGCCTTTTTCCGTCTATGATTCTTATTGGCTGTCAGTAGTATATGGCGTATTGTGATTGGCTTTCGTTGACCCCGTATTGTCTAACCTTGTTAAGTTGTGTTTGTCAGCATTTCATTAAATCATTGTGTTTTTTTTTCATTTATCGGTGAGATTGTCTCTATTAATGTCTTTAAATAAGCTTTTCTCATGACTTGTTTATGCTGTCTACACTTAGCACTGGGGGAACATTAAGTTTCCAACAAATCTACGTACTTCAAAATTGTATGGAGGTGTTAATGTGACTTTTTGTTGCTAGCGTACACCGCCTTCATATGAGTGAGTGTTTGGTTGCTGCTTCTTGTGGCCCTGGCGCTATCGGAGCTAAGTGGCAACTGTTTGGGGTGTCTTTGCATTTATATATACATCCTGTGATTGTCCTGTTTTTGTTTGATGTTCTTGGTGTCTAGGGTGATTTCCTTCACCCATTGGGCTGGGACTCTATCGTATGAGTGAAATAACCTTAAGTATGATCAAGCAACCCTAATCCAACAAACAAACAAATCATAGAAGTGAAGTACACAATAGCATGGCATTAAGCACCATTCAATCGATCATTTACATTTTGATTCATATTTCTGTGTTATTTCTAAAATTCTCTTCACTATGTCATCCATTAATATTTCTTATGTATTTGTCATAACACAATTCATATTGACTCTTTTTCATATTTCATTTTCTTAACCAAATTAGCCAGATATTTTTATATTCATTAACCAGTCACATTCAACCAATCATCAATCAGTGAAAGGATATACACTTAAGCATGGTCTTAAACACAAAAGGATTGGTCAACCAATCAGTTTCCTTTATTCATCAACCAATCAATGTCATTCATTTATCAACCAATCAAATTTTCTCCCCAGACTCTTATGCTTACAATTGGTCGTATAGTGTTGAAGGTAAACCAATCAGAATGCAGAAAAATTGTGTGTGCGGTCCTGAAGATGACCTATTTTTAAATCTTCAAATCTGTTGTTTAATAGAATGTTGCCTTGAAATTTAGAATCTTTTCATACGTAATGTACTTATATTGTCAGTAGTTTCGGCAGCACGTCACAATCAATTTGACCTAGTTAAAACCAGGGTTTGCCAATAACGACATAGTTTTGAGGTGAATATAAGTTAAACGTTATCATTTTAACTAATAGTTTGCAATGTTTCGTAAAGCTGTTGTTGTAACCTTGGTTATGATCGCAAGACACGCGCAAAACGTAGCTGCTTAAAACTACGCGTAGATTTTTTTTTCACAGCTTGAAAATTATTTTTCTTCCAGGATCACATGCCTCAAGGTTGATCTTAATCACCATAACAACCAGAACTAAAAGTGCTGTTGTCATGACAATTAAGATGAACTTGTGGTAAACCTGCTTTCTGGAGCAGTTACCTCATTCAAAGAATTTTATAATATTTTTTTAAAAATGGTCGCTGAAAAAACATGTTGAATTTCTTCAGACTTTTAAAAATAATTATTCTACCTATAAAAATAGAAAAAAAACGTTTTTAAGTATATATATATCTACCAAAGTTAGATATGCTTCATGATGACTTCTTCAGTATAACAAGTTTTGTCTTACCTTTAATGTAATATCTAATTTAAAGTCTTTCCAGACAGGCTTTCTTTGACTTGAAAAAATCTTGAATACATTTTTATTTTATCGGATAAAATCAAAATTTCAGATGTTATAGCTAATTTCCTAGCCAATGGCTATTTTTATTGTAAGGTTTTATTAAAAATACTGATCGCATGTAATTGTTGTTTGGATTAGAGCACATGTCTGCCTTGTAGTGGAAAAACGTACTTATCTACACTAAAAGTGTAAAACAAAATCGTAAGATTTTTCGGCTCGGTGTTGCCAGTAATTCCTCAGAACCTTAGGACTGCTTAGTTTGTTTGTTGTTTTTTTTTCTCAAAAGGACTTAAATGTTATCTTGTACCCTGTCAGTAATTTTTTAAAAAGGAAGGTGTGCAGAAAAAAGTAAGCCGAAGAACCTTAATGAGTGGATTTCACACGCTTAATAAAAAGCTACCTAAAAAAAACGAGAAATATTTACAACGCGTAAATAAAAAACAGATGAAAGAAACTTAATTACATATATGCACGTGTAATTTTTGTGCTGTTTAGAAGGTACATGTAAAATTAACATTTTCTGCAAAATTATATAAATACCTGGCTGACTTTATTGGAGGTGATATTCACATCTACAGGTGTGTGCTAAATAACACTTCCCAATGATCCTTTAAGTGTACTTAGGCGCGCAAAATCGATTGGACCCCTTTAAAATGACTGACTGTGTGTACTGACCTAGTAGGTTTTTCCAATACAGGGCAGAGGTCACTGCGATAAAAAAAAAAATGTAGAAGTTCGACATCCTCTGTTTTATTTTTCTCACTCTTAAAGATTGCGATAAAAGGACGGAATATGTTTGTTGTCTCTTGTACCACAAATTAGACAATATTTGTACCATGTTGTCATTTTTTTTTTAATGCTGCAAGTCACTCTGTTCATTATTTAGTCTGGCATATGGCATACAAGTGAAAAACCCATTACTCAACCTGGCATATAGCATATGAGTGAAATGATCTTGAGAATTGCATAAAACTCCAAGTTTTAAATCCAAGAGATTTAGAATATTAATCAGATATATAACTGGTTCTTAATAATTATTTGTGTCAAAGTGTACAGCCAGTTTTACTAGTCAAGTTGTCTCTCTACGTAGCATAGCAGAAAAAATACTGAAGAATGTGGCGTAAAGCACTAATTAATCTACATGTATCCTGAATTCATGTGACTGCCGTTTTGTATAGTGACAAAATTTTAGGTTCTTCAGCAAGAACTTATTTGGACATTTAATTGTATAATGGGTGGACTATACATATTTTACCTCTGTAAGGCTCACTATTATATTCAAAAAATCTTTGTGAAGATTTTTAGAGATTATTAATTAAATTACAGCTTGCGGTTGGGTTTGAGATTCTTGTTACCCTTGTGTTCTCAGGGCACTGGGGCAACATGAGGCGGGTGTGTTATGTCTTTGTTTTGCATCTAATGAGAGTCTCGTAATGTCAAAAAAGGGGCGTTGCAGGCGGTCCTCTGACGTCAAAACGGTCGAGATTCATAGACGTTTTAGTGCTGTCACAATGACAAAATGTGTTTGACGTCATTTAAAAGCTCCACTATCACGAGTGCTGTGACGTCAGAGGACCGCCTTGTATGTCTAAAATTACCTCCCTTGCCAATTTCCCGAGACTCCCATTATTGTGAGTTGTTGCCAGTGACCTGGAGGGTGGTTTGCATCACCCATCATGATTGGGCTGACATACCCTCATATGAGTGAAATAATCTTAAGTACGGCGTTCAACAACAATAAAAAAGTTTTAGTTATTTTTTTTTTTACGCTTCTGAAAAATCCATGACAATTTAACATGATAAATGATTTATGATGCTCATCACCATGACCTTCAACATTTTGTGACATTTAACCTTGACCTACTTAGATTAGTTCAACTTCATTTAACCTTGACCTAATTTCAAATGTAACAGTTTCAATGTCTCACTGTAAACATCTGAACTGTTGTGTGTTATTTTGCATGGCATGAACTAATATGTTTTACTAATCGAAATACTAAAAACAATAAAACAAATTTATTCAAAAATTAAAATTTGCTTATATAAATGCTTTATTGTATGAACACAGATATTTGTGCTAAACAGTGGTCTTTCAAAGAATTCTTTACTTTAGACTTTTTTCCACAAATTTTATTTTTCTAAACTATCAATGATTTCTTTCCAGACAATTTTGACTTCAGTCATTTATTTTGTTTATAACACACAGGCAAATGTACTGTGAAAATTTAATGTATGATTTTATGTTTTAGAATGTAGGATTTTAGTTTTTAAAAATGTAGGATTTTGATGTTTAAAGCATATTTCACCATTTCAATGATTTATTTATTTTGGAAAAAAACAATCTGCATACTTCATGTCACATATTATGATTTTGTTGTACATGTATAAATATATTTATGGCCATTATTTTCCAAAATAACCAACAGGATTTTGTAAATTGACACTAATTACCATGGTAACCGTTATCAAAGGTATTTTGTTGTGATAGATATTAGGATGAGCTTAGGCTAAAGGTTTGGGTGAACAATCCTATGGCCCTATTAAGGCCATTGTCTCAAACCATAGTTTGTTTTTTTATTGGTTGTTTCTCCATGTTTCCTAGGATCTGATTGGGTGGACCCAGATGACCCAGCTGTCATTGCCGAAAATGAATTGCTAGGAGCTGCAAATTCGATCGAGGCGGCAGCCAGGAAACTTTCCCAGCTGAAGCCCAGACAAGCAGCTAAGGTTTGTATAGAAATTTTATGAGGTCATCTTCACACTGCAATCTCTGAGCAAGGTGGAAATACCAAATACCTGATTTTTAAAATAATTAGTCTGTAAGCCGTTTGTTGAACAAATCCATTTTTTCACTTGTCTGCCAGCTTTTTTCTGAAACATAAGAAAGCAAAATAATTTAAAGCTGTGATTTATCAATAAGTTACTAAAAGTCCAAAGTGCTTTTTGATGGTGACTAAGGACTTTTTTAAAACAATCGCTTGACTTTCTTGAGTTTTCAAAAAGTGTTATTTGAAGAGTCTTGTGTTCTAAGAGATTAGGGGCAGCACAAAGATGAGTTCTGTGTTTCAGATACCCCTCTTTTGTCTTTCTGTACCATGTCTTTTGCAGTGTTAGTTCTTTAGAAGTGGGCTTGATGGTGATTCCATTTACCCATTCGGCTGGCAATCCATTCTGTCAGTGAAATACCCTTAAGTACGGTGTCAAACCCCAATCAAACAATCTTCCAGTGGTATTGCAGGAGGTTTGCTCAGGGGCAACATAAAGCAGATCTGTTTCAGATGTCTTCATATTGTGTCTTGTTATCGCCCTGTCTGGCCTTGAAGGCTGGTTCTTTCAGCTGTTGGAATGACAGCCCACCAATGTCTTAGCTAGGATTGGAAATCTGCCCCTATTCTGAGGAATTTGGCCTGTCAAAATTTTCTATTTTCCTATCTTTCCAACGTCAAAATTCAGGATTTCTACCTGTCATTTTAACCATTTATAGAAATCTGGCCGTCTCAAATGACCGGTGGATGGGTCTCTAACTAAGACTATGCAGCACTCCATCAAACTACATGTAGATGAAATAATCTTAAGTGTAGCTTTCAACCCTAATCAAAAACAAACAAACAGTAGCAGTAAACTGGTTAAAGGTATCTTCCACCAAAGAGTTCTGTTTGTTTTGTGTATGTTATCAAGTTGTGCGCACACAACAGTTGCACAGTAGTAGTAAAATACTCTTCAATTTCCTCACCTTCACCGAGATTTGAGCACTCCACTGTGAGATATGTTTGATATATTTGGTGGTAATTTTTTATAAATTCACCAAATGTCAGACATGTCACAACAGCGGCCTGCACCTTTCACCTCCACTTTAATGGTCATCAGCACTGATTTCTACCTTCAACCACTGCCACCTGCACTGATCTGTTAATTCCACTGCTGCCAATAGCACTGATCTGTTAATTCCACCGCTGCCAACAGCACTGATCTGTTAATTCAACCGCTGCCAACAGCACGGATTTATTCATTCCACTAATGCCACCAGCACAAATTTGGTCATTCCACCTCTGCCACAAGCACTGACTTGTTAAGTTCACCACTGCCACCAGCGCTGATTTGTCTCTTTGACCGCTGCCAACAATACTGATTTATCCATTCAACTACTGCAACCAGCTCAAATTTGGTAATTCCACTTCTGCCACCAGTAATAAATTATCCATTCAGTCACTGTGTCCTTAATTAAGGTATCATAAAGAGTGGATGAGATCCTGAAAAGAGGACAGAAGATTGTGTCATTAAGACGATGGTGTCCTTAAAGTTGATGCTACCATTTCATGTCATTTAAAATTTGTCCACTGCTAATTGTCACAAATTATTCTGTTGTCATATTTCTTCTTCTGTGTTCTAGGAGGCTGACATGAGTCTCAACTTTGAGGAGCAAATTCTAGATGCTGCTAAATCCATTGCTGCAGCAACCGCCGCTTTGGTGAAATCTGCCGGTGCTGCACAGCGAGAGCTAGTGGCGCAAGGAAGAGTAAGTTGTCTCCCTTTCGGTTTTTATTTTGTTTGATGCAGAGTGTAAATCTTTATTTTTGATTTGCTGATTTTTGTTTAATTTCGAATTTTAAAGAATACTTAAATTATAGAAGCCATTTATAGAGACATTGAAATAGCACATATAAAACATAATTTATTTATTATAGAAATGTAACTTTATTGAAGGCATTGAAATGAATTAAGAGAATGACTTGTGTTGCTGTTTTTACAAAGCAGTCTTGGCCTAAGTCTATCTTTGTTGTCATAGCAACCAGTACTGAAAGTATTGGTGTTGTCGTGGTGATTTATATAAACGAGGCTCAGCTCCCTTTAATGAACGAGACGCTGGATGGTTGTGTTTTGTTGAAAGAGATGTCAATCACATTTTCACAAGTCTGAGCATTCCAATTGGTTCTGCTCTCAAATTTCACGAGGAGATATAATGAATAATAATTAGAAACTTTTAATTATTTATGTTTGAAATTCTCAATTATCTTACAGATTGGTTCATCATACCACAAAGGGGACTTAGACGAAAATGGACAGTGGTCTCAAGGGCTCATTTCTGCTGTAAGTTTATATGAAATATTATACAATAATTCCTGTCAGCTTACACAAAGTTATATTGTGAAGTGTTAACTATCTTTGTTATAGAGTTTAGCTTAGTTTACCAAGACTGCAGTGTATAATAGGACAGTGAACATGATGAATGAGTGTGGATATAGACATTAGGGGGAAGAGTGTGCTCTCGAACAAGCTAGGGTTCAAGAGAAAGGCTTTTATGTGACTCATTTGACGCAAATTTGAACACCAAAAAAGCACTATTAAAATGATCAAATCACTCCTTCTGATCTAACAGGCAATAAGGAAACAGTAGTTACAAATTATTCGCTACAAAAACGTCCAAAACGTTTTTTGAGAGATTGAATCCACACCTGGTCTGTTGATTCCATGCCCCCTAGTATCACAAACCAGTGACAAATCTTGTCCTTGGACAGACACACTGTTTATATGTTGTTCTATTTTTACAGGACATAGACTCATTGGTAAGATCCACTATGATGCAGTCTGACCTATAGTTTTTCTGTTCATGTGAAAATGCATTTTAAGTCCGATTTAAAGATTCTCAGTTTTACAGTAGAAAGTAGAAATTTGCTGTGAAATTTGTTTCAAAAAGATATTCTAGTAAAACTGTGTTTCATAAAAATATAAAAAAAATATTGAATTGTTTTGGGTTGTGACTTTGGGCTGCCACACTTTGACCTTTAGTTATGACATTGACCTTGACCTTGCTACACCTTGAACTTATGCATTTTTTTTTTTTAGTACGTAGCAAGTAATTGTGGTTTCTTTTTTGCAAAGCAATGGAATCATCACATAAAGTTATATACTCATGCACATGATTGATTCAAGAGTGTTTTAAAAGTGTGTGTGTGGGGGGGGGGGGGGGGGG
>JAQQZZ010135424.1:0-24614 GCA_030265115.1 Mopalia vespertina | reverse complement strand
CAGTGGATTTTTATTACATTAGCGGATTTTTATTACATTAGCGGATTTTTATTACATCAGTGGATTTTTATTACATTAGCGGATTTTTATTACATTAGCGGATTTTTATTACATTAATGGTTGCTACAGATCATTCTATCGTTAGCCTCCGCAGCTGTGGCTGTGAAAAAATGACCCCGCTCGCCAAAGGTCAGTGGTAAAATTCCCGGTGGGGTCATAAATATGCATTGACAAAAATATCTTCATTTATTCAAAATATATATTTATAACAAAGAATGTAATATATGGACAAACTGCTTAAAAGTTAAATACTGGGTTTGCTGACAGTGACAGATAATATCACTTAAAGAAATGTACGAGTTCGCTAAGCCGCTCGTGACTTTAAAAAGCCGAGAACAATGAGTCACCGAAGGCGTTAATAGCACCGCACCTTTATCACGGATTCACCCGAGTTGTTACGTTCTCTCTCCTCTTTTTAAATCTTCAAGTAGGCCTACATCTGATGGCGACACTTGTGGTAAAATTGAATCGGAAGATAACAGTTTCTTTTATAACAAATTGTAATTTTAGTACAAACAAATGGCAACACTTGTACAATAGTATCATACAGGTTGGTTAATTTGACTTTCACAGAAATGCGAAACAACGACAAAGTACAAAAATCTTTACCATCAGAGTAACATTTAAGTACTTATTTTTATCGTAGGTCAGTCCGTCGACGGTTATCCATGCTAGTCAGGAACGGGTGCAATTACCAGTGGAAGCAGGGTACTTTTTCTATTTGCAGTTAGACCCCTCCGGCTAAGGGCAATTTGTATAAAGAGTAGCAATGATGTCTTTACTAATCACTGGAGAAAAATTAACTTTCTAACATTATGGAAACGCTTTACATCAAGGTTGGGCTAGTGTCAATTGTTGTTGGAATACACCGCCATCACATAAATGAAATACTCGTACGCACGGCGTAAAACACCAATCAATCAATCAATCATTCAATTAATCTTTGCATTTAGAGAAAATAAAGTTAGTCTAAATGATAGATTAACGATTTTCCTTTTTCTTTGTTCAATTCAATAAGTACGTGTATGTTTAACAGGTTCATATAGCATCACACAAAGCTTTTTATTATATGATGGATTTGTTATTCCACCTTCTTTAATACTAGTATGTTTGTCGCCGTCACGTCGATTGACTGTCCTGTGTTGAATATTCACTACAGTACTAGTATGTAAAGTAGAGTAACGACTCTGCAGAAAGACTTTCAAATTATTTAGACATTATTTTCAAATTTCAAGCTTCATCTGACATCTGATAATCATCTTAATTCTATTTGAAATAAAATTTCAGGCATAATTAAACATATCAGACATAGCCTCTATAGGAAAACACTCCTCACTATGTTACTCCCCATCAATCCGTATCTGATCTGTGCTAAACCTCTTTGAGTTAAGACAAACACACTGATCTCGTGTATCTAGCTGTAAACCGCGTTCTTCCTCTAATTACTTTATCGCATAAACTTAACATAGAGAGCAAATCTTCAGAGCTGACAATCTTGAATAGTTTTAAACACTGTTGTTTGTCAATATATATCTGTAAGCCGCTGTACCTTCATGTCAGTTTTCCAAACTATAATTAATTATACTACTAGAAACAATATGCTAAATCATAAAGCCTTTCTTTGTTTAACAAACCTATTTCGTAGCACACAAAAAAACATTCTTGCTCGTGAGTGGAACAAACTACCATCGACGACTAATTAAATTAAATCAAAATCTCTGTTGAATTGTTTGATTGAGGCTTAATGCAGAACTAAAGGTTATTTCACTCATATGATAGCGTGTCAGCATAAATCACCCGGAAATCACCTATGACGCCACTGTCAATGATGTAAGACAAGACAGGGCAATTGCAGGACGCAATAAAAAGACATTACAGACATATCGGCTTCTTGTTCCCCCTTAGATTTTAGAGCACCGGGGCAACAGGAAGCTCCCTCCAATCCCCGCATGCAGATATTGAAACTTTGTTAAAAAACATTTTTCTCACTTAATATAGTCACTTTCACTCTGTTTTTATGTTGTATTGTTATATATGACAAAAAACCTGTCCTTTTTTACATTAAGTACCGTCTACACGAACTATTAGCCACATCAGTCCTCCTGGGTCTTTTCCCTTCCAAACTATTGTGAAATAGTCATTTGGTGAATAAAATGATCAATCAATCAACCAACCAAGACAATGCATTCTGATTGGATATTCATACAAACCGTTATCAAGAAGTGAGGAGGGATTGTTGAACCCCTCCTGAAGATGGTTTGTGAACCCCTCCTGATGAGTGATGATCGATTGTTGAACACCTCGTAATGATTGTTGAATAAACCGAAGCGATGAGTAAAACGCAATTGATTATTTTTCTTCGGACATGATATGTTAAAAAATATCTCCAGTGACAATAACTTGTTGTGCAGTGCAGTATACACTGTACGTTTTGGCGTTGATTTGCATAGAACCCCCATATATGACATTTTAAAATTGTAAACACCCCTCTGACAGCATAAACTATTTTAGAATATATAATTTATTGAACAGGCTCCAGAAGCTGTGACTCATCGGGTGTGACTCAAAGACTGGAACCAGATAAAATTATTTATGATCTGTAGTTAACCCAGATAGCAGTTTAGCTTTAGAAAAACAGTTGATACCCATAACGCTTAATTAACCAAGTTAAAATGAAGACTTGATGAGTTTGAGATATTTTTTGTTAACTTAGGCTATACAATGCGTACAATTTTTTTCCCCAAATGCCTTAACACATTCCGATAAACTATTTTCATTGCACTCAGAGACGATATGATGAAAGTATACTGTGACGTCATATTTTGTCACTTTGCACACGTTGCCTGAGTGCAGAATGTTCAGACCTGTGCATGTGTTCTACTCTGCCATTGTTCCTTGTTAGTGGAGTTTAAGGGGCTTTTCTTTCCACCAGTAGGCTGCTGTGCCGTCATATAGATGGCAATAACTCAAGTGCGGCATAAAACTACAATAACACAAAATCTATGACAAAATCAAGAAAACTATCGCTTATTGTGTATACATTTTTATACAAAGAATTTGTTAATGGTACTTTCCGAAATAAGTGGACAACGTATGTAAAGAACACTTTCGATGATCTCAGATTGTCAGATGTCTGTTTTTTTCTTCAAAATTCTGGAAACCCCAAATACTTCTCTCAATACATAAAGCAATAACTTAGTGATCAGTTTTACCAGTCCTGGACTGCTCCTTTCCAAAAAAATAATCTTTAATAAAATCTAAAATCTTTATTGAAACATATCTTTCTGTTTTACCACAAAATTTGGTTAATTCCATTACCAAACTTAGACTGGGCAACCATAGACCCTCGGTTGAAAAAGGAAGGTGGGAAAATATACCATATGCACACCGACTATGTACGTTATGTAACAAACAATGTGTCGGTGACGAAATTCACTTAGTGTTAAAGTGTAGTTACTTTGGGGAACTAAGGAAGAAGTATCTCCCCACCTTCTACCTTAATGAAAACCATTAAATCAATTTCTGTCGGTTGGTAAATTCTAAAGATTACAATGTTCTGAAAGGCCCCATAATTTGTTTTTATAGCAACATAAGCTTACGGAACCATTATTACAGGTAGTCATAAACATAGGATATAGAATATCTGTGCATATCTCTATTATATTTTTCTAAAAACAATCAAACTGGCACAGGGATGTTATATATATATATACCCAAAGGTCCCGGGTTCGAATTCAGGTGGAGGCAAGCAAATTTTTCTCTATTCATTTATTCAAAATATATATATTATTATGCAAGACTTAACGGTTACTCGCCCCGAACAAAACAAATTGTATGTTATGTTTTGTTAATCTGTTATGTCATGAAAGACCAGAATGAAATAAAGTGAATTGAAATTGAATTGACAATGTTTATTAACCTACTTTTAGCAACAGTCTGACATAAACTAAAACCCAGTGTGTCCTGTCTGTCTGCCGAGCCCACAAGAAGTTATATCAGCGACATACAGTGTATCTCGTTATCCTACTCTACATCTGACTCACACATCAATAGGTTAATTGAGTAACTGTGTTAGAAGAGTTGAGCAATATTTATTAAAGTAATTGTTGAATAATATACAGCCTTAAACAATAGACAGGACGTTAGACGGGGTTAAGTTGGCCCATTACGTCCAAATTAAAGCACTTTGTTCTGGTATGAAAAAATTATGATTCCGTTCCACAAAACTATTGTTAGCTTTAAGAAGACGAACACAATGGTTGTGTGTCGGCGAAGGTAGACCGTTTAAGCGTCCTGAGTATGATTAGATTATCCAAATTGAGCTACAATTATATGGTGGGCGTTGCACGTCATATATGCGGTACTTATGTAATAGTTACAGCTACAGATTGTAAATATCGGTGTAATCATAAAGAACTATTATGAAGGAATCGGGGGAATTTCTAATGAATTAAATTTAAAGAGAGGCAAGCGATGTGGCTCGAAAAGTCCACCATAGAATTACATGATTCAGGTAGATCTCGCGACATTATGAAACAATTATACACACACAAGAGGACCTTTCTGGGGTTCAGTCAATTGTTTTCTAAATTGTTGAAACTCTTTGGGTACACCGTACACAACACCGGCTCCAGGCCGCCTTCTGGCCGTCAGTAAACAAGATGATAAAGACATTCATATCCCCCGCCAAACTTAATAATGCCCTACCGAGTATATGTTACACCTCCTGTAGGAAATAATCTAGAGGATAATGGGGATACCATCCTAAATATCAGTAACTTTATTTGGTCGTGTTTTGTCGCTATCCGACCTGTTTCCATGCAAATGGATTCAATTTGTTTTCATTAAAATCTGTAAATTTCAAAAGGGATCAGTTTCACCATATGGGTTATATGTTTCCTAATTTAACAAAGATACATGGGGAGCAGGTGTATACAAAGTTTGGTACGTTTACCACAGAAGTGGTTTTAGGCCGCATTGAAATAACCTTGTTAAATTACATATCAAGTTGCAAAAATTTTGAACGTTTCAATTTTTTGATAAATTTTACATAGTATTGTATGGTGAACAATTCATGTTGACTATATATTTCGGTTTAGTTAAACCATCTTCAGTAGTCATTGAACGTTTCATGATAATATATACTTCGGAAACACGCATACTTAAGACTACAATGTCCAAATGAGGACCCTCTGCCTTAGGGCAGTTTGTCTGAAGAGTAGTAATGCTGTCTTTACTTAGCACGGGAGGAAGATTAACTTTCCAACATTATGTAAATGCTTCATATCTTGGTTGTGCTAGTGTCAATTTTTGTTGGAATACACCGCCGTCATATAAGTTGAAATACCTTTTAGCATGGCGTAAAACACCAATCAATCAACCAATCAATCCAAATAAGGTAGGTTCTCCGGAAACATACAAGTAACAAATGCCTCACTTAAGTACCCGATTGAAGTTTAGTGAAAACACATTGAATAGTTCTCCAGATAGACATCAGAAACCAAGGTATGGCACGTATCAAACACGGATCGATAAATTGAAACATGCAAATAAGTTCTGCACTGTGGAAACGAAAAAAAAAAACAATATAAAAAGATACTATACGTAAGTACCATGTTGAAGTATATTTCAAGTTTTTTGGAAAAATAATTCAGTTTTTGAGATACACATTCTAACCTTTGGCTCACATTACTGCAATATGCAAATTAGGTAGACCTGTAGAAAAGAAGAAAAAATCAAACACGAGAAACTAACTATAAAGCAGTGCCTTGTGACTTAAAGTACCTCATTTGGTGCGAATAGCCACGCCCGGCTGTATGCACCAATAAACCTAACAAACAATAAAGTACCTCATACAAGTATATAAGCAATTTGCTCTTAATTTTTTAATGCAATGAACGGTTCTTACGTTAGACCCTACAGTAGTATGGCACACATTATCCGTTGACCTTTAAAATTATAACATTTTTAGTAAATTAGTTATGCGTTGTAGAAACATACAAATAGTCAAAGATACCACTTAAGTACCCGACTAAAGGGGTCACACAAAGCCGATCTGTTGTTTCGTGGGTTGTTTCTTTTGATGTCATGTCAGCTGATGTTCCCAGTGACGCTTACAATGGTTTGCATGGATTAACATGCCGTCATGTGAGTGAAATAACCGTAATTATGGCATAAAACTCCAATCAACTGAACAAAAAATCCGAACAGTTGCTGCTATTGGCAGGTATGCTAAACGCCGTGTCAGACATAGTTTCGTAAGAGGGTCGGTCCGAAAAGCTACCGATATAATGGTGAACGCGTCGTTCTCAAAATAACGGAAATAAGTGGCTAAGTGAACTACCTATCGTATACACTAAATGGTTACGATGGAAATGGATACAAAACTGCAAAATTATACCAAGCAAAAAATCTCCCAAAACATTATAATAATCCGGAACTGCCTTGTCTGCCAATACTCTACCTGAATGAACTTTGTTTTGTTTCTCTTTCAGCCAACCGTACAAACGACTGGTGTATAAAGACGCCCACTACCGTCTAGAGATTTCCAATTTAAAGACTCATTCATCACGAAAACATATCACAGTGGTTAAAGTTGGACGGAGACGCCACAAAAAACATAAGACATCATCGTCTCGAGCGAAACATAAAGCTCAAAGGGAGGTAACTCCGATTGACCATCCAGAAGAAACATCTGCAGAGAAAGTTGAAGGTCCCGCCTGGAGACGTGTTCTCGATAAAGGTCTCGCAACAGCTAAGAAAGTTTTTAAGTCTTCCAAAAACGATAGCGTCCCACTGTTTCCAAAGCGCCAGAAAAAGTTCAAAATAAATCCAGCCACTTTAACGCGTAGCAAAATGTCATCAGAATCCGTCCCAGTTGCCGACGAGCAATCGAAAAGTAACGTTGAGGATAAAGGCTCCAAAAAGGACCCAGTTGTCGTAAGAGTTGTGTCTGATCACGCAGGCAAGGAACGAAAAGCGGAATCAAACGGACAAAAACAAGCTGGTGGGCTTTCAGTTCCGGACGATTCCGAAAAGAAACGGAGAAGTATGGAAACGCTTACAGCGAAAATGGACTTTGGTGACGACGACGAAGACGAACATGAGGATTAATGTTGTTGAAATATTGTATTAAATAGTCGTTAATGTGTTTCTAAACTAGTATATATTTTATTTATTGTGTTAGAAAGTCTTCTCAGTGACGTCTCTATTATTAAGGTCTTTTTGCATATATTTCCGTTGTCGGTGCTTATGGTTTTAATAGGCAATCCCACTCTTAAAATTATATATTTTCAAGAAGAAAAAGTGTGAAATTCTGATCACACATGTAGGAAATCTTATTCTTACACTAATGAAAGATGGGAAATCTGATTTGAAATATATAGAGTTTATAGAGCCGGACGGAACTCTCCAATGGTTTTAAATATTTATACACAATTTAATATCTTCCTTCAGAGACAAAACCATTTAAAAGTATCATAGCTTTTGTTGTAATTGGTAAGACATAATCATAGGGTCGCATTACAAGATAACCCACATCGATTATATGTTCTAATATTTACTTAAAATAAAACTAAAATATGTGCATAAGAAATATCGCTTTTAACAGTTTGCTATATCAGTTTCATTTTCTTTGGTTGAACTGATACTATATTTTGTAAATCTCCAGTAAGTTGTTTGAGAAGTCAAGAGGGAGGATGATTATGTATTTGCGCAATTTGTTGCAATGATACTTTTTCCCACGTTAACAATTTTAAACCCTACACAATTCAATTACGCAACCAACCGAATTGTCATGAACTGCAGGCAAGTGATTTTCGGTTAAATGAACGAAAGGGATATTTGTTGTTAAACACGGACGCGAGTTGGATAATCTTTTCCCACACTAAATAATTTTTTTCTCACCTTTGCATGATTTCATTTCAAAATAAAATTTTAAAAACTTTTTAAAAAACCCATCGGTATGACAGTTCGTTTAGCGTGTACTGTCTCGATGATTCCAGTTAAACGTATTTTTAAGGTATGCATCTACTAGGTATAATAATTTATTCTGCTAATCTGATTATTTTTTCACAATGCACGCCTACATCACGCCTACGCCACGCCCAGTACGTCCCCGTCCTTTGTTCCAAACCACGCGCATTATTGTCAACTCGAAAGAAAACCTCGATTGATCGACAACCTATAAATGATTGAATGCAACAGTACAAATAGTACAAAGGAGAATGGTACGTCAATGCCAAGGAATAGAATGTGGCAGTAAACTATTAGAGATATTAAAAGTTAAATCTTTAAATTTATTTTATTCTATATGTTTTGTTTAAGATTGTTTGATTGGTTGGTCGTTCGGTCGGTCGGTCGGTCGGTCAGTCGGTCGGTTTGGGATTTAAAGTAAAAGTTTTGAACTTAATTTGACTTTATATAGTTTGTTCAACATTAGTCTGTCGGTTTGTCGGTCGATCGATTTTTGGATGGTTGCTCGGTCGTGATCGAATGGTTGGTAACGTGGTTAAGGATGTTTCACATATATGATGTGTTTTTAGGCAAAGACTGTTTTTATATGCACCCGTCATTCGACGTGATGTGTGTGTATCATGGTAGGGGGTTGTGCGCCCGTCGACGGTCCGTCTGTTCGTTCGTCTGTCCAACCACTTTTTGGCTTTCGGACTGAAACTTGAAAACAGCTGGTGCGATTCTGCAACCCTTGTTAGGCTTCTTCAATGTGGCACAACGTTGCATGGGATTGATTTTGACGTATGTCCGACTTCAGATTACAATACACTTCATCCCCTCCAACAGACTTTTAATGGTCATGATGCATTACGCTTTGGTATATAAACTGATCCGTTATCTGTTATTGTCGACTGAAGAGATATGAGTTCGTTTACAGGGTCTCCATGTCGGAATATCCCTCCGCCATTTCCGTACCGTAAATAATCTGAACTATTTATCTACTATTGTACCGGTATATCTGTACCGGTACGGAAAGAGTCGAAGGATATTCCGACATACATTTGCGCATGTTGGAACATCACTCGAGTCATTCCGTATCAGTAGAAATAGCTCGATGTGAATGCAAGCAATAATAATACGCGAACACTTTTTACGTTCACCGCCCGATAGCTGGCACCAAATCACTACCTCCTATTCATACCAAATAACATAAACTTCAAACTTGTCCTAAATCACAATTACTTACAATGATATTCCTTTTTCTTAAAAACATGTTGCACATGATTGTGATTAAAAGAAAATGTAAATCGCACCACATCTTCGACCATTGAAGCCAATTTCAAAGTATATCTATCAGAGTTATCTCCCATGTCGTATTGCAACCGCGCTTAGTTGAAAATGTTTCGGCATGGTAGTTACTGTGGTTATGCGTCATATGCGGTTTGCCAGCGGTTTAACAAAACATTATTATATCTTACAATCTAGAAACTTATTGCACCCCATTGTATCTTAGTTAAGGCTTTAACTATAGCAGAGTATCTGTCATTTAACTACTTGTGACCAATCCCCATGTGTCCAGGATCAGCTTCCGGCACACCCCTACCGCTGAATACACCTTATCCTTCACTCATCTTCCAGGCTTCTGGAATAATGTTAACACATACAGCAATGAGTTCCTTAGAGTAACCATTGCATATTCGTTTCGAAATACTGTACAGCATGGCTCGCAAAACATTCAAGACTGTTTCCTTGAGACCAACAAAGAAAATAATTCGCAATAAATTTGTGGAAGAATTACTTATTCTTTCCTTGACAAAGATTAGTTTGAATACAAAGTAACTTTTTAAAATCGACTCTATATTTTTGACTTATTGTTCAGGGCTCACATCTTAGTTGTCAAAGATTGTTTTCTTAAGTCAATAAATCTGTCGCTGTCGTCAAATTTAATCCGAAGTACACTTAACATTTTAAAAAAAAAGAGAAGAACATTTTTAAATGTTTAAGTGATTTTTTCTTCAAACTACAAAAAAATGTCATAGAGGCTGCTTGGTGGTAAGATCCTATATTTTAAATTAAAGGAAATTCGAAGGACAAGATACAGCTTTAAAACGCAATACAAATGAAAATAAAAGATAAAAAACATGATATTGATTCAAAGGAGGAGAAAGCTTTTCATTAACACATCCCGGTATCGACAGAGTGTGTGGCTAACAAACACTATAGAAACTATCGCGAGAATACAATTGATATGAGACTACCAATCGTATTCCAATATTTGGGGCGACGTATGCCACAGACCAGCAAATAAAAGAAATGCAAAACAAGATGGCCCGGGTGTATCTAAGAGTCAATGTCTTGACGTAGGAAGTAGAATCGATTCTATTTTAGAATGATGAGACCTCATGTCCGTTTTCCTTATAATCACGTGATGAATTTCAACCAATTACGCTAATCAGTGATCCGATCTTAAGATTAACTCATCAAGCCACATAATAAAAGAAAATAAACAAATTAAAAAAATAATCGAACAGGTTTATACAGATTTTTATTCAGAATGAGATACATTGTAAGCTAAATAGCGTATCTTTTCTCTCCCCTGCACATTCAATACACAAAGCCTAAGGGAACATTTAAACCTTTATACATTGGGCAATCAATTGTATACATTAAACCGTATAACAATATGAAGAAAACAGTTACAAAAGCAATGACTCATTCGTAACACCTAACATATACAGGACGACGACTGTGTGTCGACCTCCGTTATTAAAACGAAAACAGTGGATGTGGATATTCATGGGATATTTTTTACCATGTTTCGTCTCTGTTTTCCACAAAGCTATATGGTCAACGCAAATTCGTCACATCGTTCAGTGAAATACTCTTTGGTATGACGTTAGACACAAATCGACCAGACCGAATGCAGCTCCCATGTGAACCTGTGTCGCTTTAGACGAAGAACAACAACTTTTAACACGATTTTCGTCGATTTTCACATAAATATAATTGAAATTAGACAAAAACGCTCATCAACAGTCATGTGTAGGGACAGTGTAGCTGTCACGTGTGCAAGTCTAAATGGTGCAATTGACAAATTACCGGCCTAACTCCCGTCATCGAAACCTCAAAACCCATTCGTAGAAGTTCGGGCTATTTCTTCAAAGGGAAAGCTACAAGATAACTGCGCCCTGAGAAATCCTGGGGCGAGGTATTTATCTTCAACTTTGATAAAATATTTAAAGATGAACCAAAATCGTAGAGAATATCTGTTTAGTGGGTTAGAAGGCAAATGTTCTGTATTTTCTTATCCAATTGTCTTTGACTTCGTGTGCCTATTGCTTTAAGTCGGAGGAACTCCGAGAAAACTGTCGATTGTAAACAGGAATCGACGAGCGCCAACATAGCAATGAAATAATAATGAAGGTACAAGAGCAACAGATCTGATTTTAATTCCGCAACATTTGACAATACATCTGGTGTTTAGCGTATAATTCAGACATTTGGAGAAGAAAGCACTGCATGAAGGAACTATTAGATTTCCAAGAGGGCCAGACCTTTCACACTTGCTGGTTTTGTTAGTGTGGCAATTTACTGTTGTATTACACCGCCGCGATATAAGATAAATGTCCTTGAGCAAGGCGATTAAAACACCAATCAACAGCTTCCTGTTTAAGTCTCTGGTTGGCTCGGGCTGTATTCTACTTCAACCCGCCGACCAATCACAGCCATAGAAACACTTAACCTGCTGTGAACTATCTGCTCTAAACTGTGAAAAAAACAAATAGGATTTAAACCGCATAGTACTTAAAAACCAGCGGGAAAACAAAACTTGTTATAACACCAAAAAAAAATCACCAAAAGGGCGCAATTAAGAAAATTAAAAGCAGACGAACAGGAATAACAAAAGCTTGATATGTGTGTATGGCCTTTTATTACATGATAACATTAGTCAAATTTTAGGCGAATTTTAACAGCATGGAAAATAACTCGTTATAGTAAATACTTCACAGCTCTGAAGTTACTTACAATTAAGATGAAATTTTGTCTAGAATATGTTTTCTCTTAATTCAGACATATAATGCAAAAGTGGTCGAAATGATATAATAATTTCAACCCTGATGACTCATTTTATCTTTAACACAAGACTGCTAGCTGTTGACGTCGTGGTTATTAGCCTATGTCACCTGAGGATCCATAAGGCTTGGAAATGTTCATTTTCATCTGATGTACACTTTCTTTAATTGGGAACGTTTTTAAAATTTATTGACCATGATCCGGGTACTCCCTGTTCTCTTTCACTCTCGTGACATTGGCCTGCGGCCGTGGCTTAGTGGATAGCATTGGCGCTTACTAGTCCTACTTCGCTGTACCGTTCACACCGTTCCGTTCGATGTACCGTTCTCTCTGTCGACCATTAGGTATATGAGTGAATCACAGGATGTGACTCCGGCAATCTAGGGGGTGGTTTGTATGAGGTTTCCACCCGGTATCCCATCGTAATTAGTCAAGCGGACAGTCCGTCGTCATATGAGTGAAATACCTTTGAGTACGACGTTAAACCCCGAACAAACACACCTATTGAGACTGCAGCGGCTGACATCGTAATTACATGTCTCTGTAGTTTGCTGTCTCCATATGCCTTGGACACGAGCACACTTGGTGTAAAAAATTATTAAGATAATAATATAAGATACAATCGATATTCTTCAAATAGTTTATCTATGTGAGTTATTACGCAATCATTCAACAACTATACACGTATATACAATAAACCTTCCACAATAATATTTTATCTGTCGTGTTAATATATATTATACAGCTGTGCTCTATATTTCATATCCCACCAACACTTCCACGAAATAATGTTTCCAATTGTTTGATTGAATAAATATGATTTAATGCACTAAAGTCATCAAATTCATAAACATTGGAGCAACCATTACAAGCCATTCATACTTTCACCAATTATCTCTCGGACCTCATACGATTCACTCCACCAATCAGCTTCTACGAATCGTCAAATTTATATTTGACCAATCAGATGCAAGTTCACATAATTTCCAATTTCATTCGTTACGATGTTCTTCATAGGTTCACGAAATTTTAAGTAAGCGGAGTTAAGCTAATTATATGGAAGTTTAAGTTATGCTTATACTTGTAAATCGAATTGCTGTCGCAAATCGGCCAACCGCTGTCATACACTCTTAGAAATAAGGGTTCTTTGAGGGTTCTTTAGAAAAGTGGGTGGATCTATATGGAACCATAACGACAAAAACGCTTTATGATATAAGAAGAAATGGAGAAAAACTTAAAATAGTTGATGTGAGGGTTCCATACAGAGCCATAAAGGGTTCCACCAGAATCATGACAGCAGAACACTAAAGGGTTCCATGAGAGCCACATCTTTCTAAGAGTGTACACACGGTGATTCCTTTCACCAGAGCAGCCGAGGTTTCAAATGACAGATTACTCTTGCCAATCGACTTCAAATTTTAAGGTTACATTCACGGGTGTAATCGGATCTATACATTTGACTGAAATTGCACTCACTGGCGACAAAGAATAACGTGATTAACTACGATTATGACATGACTTAACTCGTAGGATTAGAGTAGCGATTCCCGGTTTTCTAACACCCATTGGTTTTAAACTCCGTAGAAAATAACGTTCGATTAGGGTGAGTTTCGTCAAAGTTTCACTCTGTCACTCCCCTACCAACAAATGTTAACACTTATTGAATATCGTAGGAGGGTGGCTATATTCCACTAGTAGAGAAGTTACTTAAAGTCTATAATTTCCATTATATGCCAAAATAATGATGCTGATAGAGACCATTATTGGGGGGAAAACGCGGCTTATTTCATATTAAACCTTCGCAGCTTAGCGTCGATGCTTGGTGAAACGAGGCAATTTTACCTTCATTTATAGAAAATATATACACATTTCAATAGACCAACACCTATATACAAATATAGACGTCTTCTTATTTCTGGTGTACCTTTAGAATCGCCGCGATTTTTTACCTTGGCCGTAAACTGTGACGATTTACTGCAACATGCGAAAGGTTATTTCGTTGGCATAATTATGATGCCTCTGATAGTTGAACAACTAACCAATAAAATTTATGAGTATTTCAGGTCGGCGCGCGCAATACTTATTGGGTTTTCTCGGAACGGTACAAAGGGTTCTAGAACATGCCAATCTACTACGGAAGAATGACGCATAGCAGGATCGAACTTCAGTCCGTTTCCTAGGTTTTGTCCCTATAATCGTTCTTTTGCACGGTAAACAGGATTTAACGGAGTACAGAATGTTATGATGTTAAAATCCTTTGCAGGATAGGCAATAGAACGAGAACTGATGCTAACTCAATTCGTAGTCCTCTGGAAATTGTTGGTATCTCCCACGTTACACCACGTGTGTAGCTCAATTGGTCTCGCGGGAACTCTAAACTAGTGAACTTCCCATCTTTAAACTCTTTAAAGGCGAGCTTCGTCTGCTGTTCACTGGGTAGGTTCTCCATGTAATTTAACGGTCCTAGGAACTCAACAATACATTCATCTTGTACGGACGTTGGTTTAATGAGCCCTTCTCCTAAACTCCCTGCCGTGTACCGTAGAGTTTTATCTTCAGGGCTGTACGAAACTGTGATGTTACCGAAAATCTGATGACCATATGTCCCAATGTAAGGCGATTCCCTGTCATGATTTTGGGACTCAACGGACTTGACCGAGGTCGCACGAGATTCACCGAACCTCGGTGCTTCAGAGTTAGTGTATCTCGATGTAAACAACCCCTCGTGAGCAAAATGATACTCATAAAAGCAGGCCTGTGGCGGAAACAAGAAACTCGGTCTGCCAACTTGTAATAATAAATCCGCGATATGCCAAGTGATTATGTCTGCAGTCATCGAATCCGTGTTAGACGTTCCACTGTTCATACTAATGAAAATCCCTAATTTAATGTCTCTAAACACTGTCACCTTTGATGTATAGCCCGCCAGTTGACCATTTTTCTGGACAAAACGGTAACCTATAAAATATAAAACAACTTCCTAAAATCGTTGTTAGTTGTGTTCCTGATATATCATGTGAATGGAAAACACACATAAAGACAATAATAGAGAGGGTATTAAATTATATTAGGAGCCCATAATTAAACTGTAGTGACGCTACCTATACTGTTCAAATCATTGAATTATTTTCACAAATCGACAGAACGACTAAAGCAAACACGTAAAACTAGGTAGCTATCATTCATCAGAGCAAAGTAATTAACAGAAGAATAACAATGGAACTTATAGGAACGTTGTAAGTCGTATAAGCCTCTAGCATTTCTGTTATGCTCGATGATTATTTGCGACGGACAAACAGTTGATCAACGTTAATCCCTTTATTGCTATGAGTGGTGTGTCAGGCATTTCGTAGCCGTGCTTTTGAGATCCTCAAAGGGTAAACTTATTTTGTTAAACAAAATACACAAATATTCGAAAATTTAATTTCCAACAATTGTTTCCAGGGGCCCGTTCCGCAAAGCGATCTTAGTTTAAGTTGATCTTACATATCACGACAACACAATACCTTCAGCACTGGTCACCAGGACAATTAAGATTAGCTTAGGCTGAAATGTTTATGTGGAACCATCCCCAGATCTGTTAAGGAAAAAAACCACAAAGTAGGCATACGTACCTCTGTAAACGCCGGACTCCCAGCCAAGATTGTGAGCGAAGACAACATGGTGAACAGATGACTCGGGTTCGTACTCTCGCATTGTGTTCAGCTTGTACTGTATCTGAGGAAGGTAGATTTCCTCCAGTACCTTGCCCTCCTGAATGCGGGATATGTTGTTAAGGTTGAGAATATGGTAATGCATCCACTTTATCATGTCCTCTGACGAAGATATGATGCCTTCACCTATTTCATTAGGGTAGACAGCTCTGTAACAGAATGGATACGTTAATTGAATAATTGAAATGTGTTACCATATTTTAACAGTCCAATTAACAGTCAACAAGGTTTTTCTGTGATGCTTTTACATTCCTTATGGTAAAATGGTTCCTTAAAAAATAAAAATAAATTATAAACCATACTTTTTGTAAAGTAAATTTGTGTGTTTATACCCGAGTAGTCTTTCGTCCAGCCGAAAGAAGGAACTGTTATGGTGCATGTATGAATTGGCCATTTCATTGGTTGAACCAGAAACAAAGGTTGTTGTTGTCATTCCGAGAGGATTCAAAATGTAGCTTTGGATAAGCTCCTCCCATGATGCCCCATTTCCCATCAGTTCTGCTACACAACCAAGTAACGTGAACATCTCACGAGAATAGTGGAAATCCGCGCGAAACTCATACCGAGGCTCCAACAGGAAGTAACGCCTGCAAAAATAAAAAACAGATATTGTCGTGAGAAATGACCGGAAGGGGGCTGTATGTATGTAAATGGTTATCCATAACACAACTCAAGATCTATTAAGAAATGTGCAACACACACAAATTTGCCACATGCACACATTTTTGATTTGATTTTGCCGTGCCTGCTGACCGACAATATTCGGTCAAAGTTCACAATAACTGGTACCAAGGAAAATCTGCCCGGTGAAAACAATAATTATTTTTATTTATTCACTGCCGACATTGATTGGTTTAATATAAGATACTAACCGACAATATTCGGCTCTCTCCACAGCTGGGTCCAGTCCACTAACCAGACTATGGTACCTGGGATAACCTGACTTATGAGCCGCCAAATCTCTCAGGGTTGTATATTCACTCCGAAGAGGATCAGATAGACGGAATAATTTACCAAATATCTCCTGTAAAGGCGTGTCCCAACCGTTTGGAAACCTGGTACATAAAAGAAAATACAAAACATTTAACGAAAACATTTAAATTGTCAAAAAAATCAGACTACTTGTAACACAACAAACTTCCACGTGACAATTTCTTCACTTCTAGGTTGCAACATTTCAGTTTTGTTGCAGAGGCGGTTTCATCATGGAATGTAAAAAGTACGGCTGGAATCCGTTGTCATCCAATAAGCTATCTTAGTTTTGTTAATACTACCCTCAATATTAAATTCCATCAAAACAAGATACCTTATAACCGATATGATTTTAGAAATAGATTAATCCACTCTTAGTCAGCAGCCTGAATGATTTAACGAATTTTATAGCGTTTAGTTCAAAGCCATTCAGTCACAGTCCTGGCCTTGAACTTTACGAGAGAGTTTTATGTACCAGATATAAAATTGGTTCATTAATTGGTCCTTGGCGGACACCGAATTTCGTTGAAAAAATTTAGCATTGGGATTAGGGGATGACACTTTGATAAACAAATATGATGACGCCCAGTGTGTATTCAATCATTCGATAATGTGAAAACGAATGAATCAAAGCATATATCATAGAACTGTAAAAACAAATACAGAACTATGACAAATAATCAGGAATGTAGATACTCTGTTCACTCAGGGGACGCTAATTACTGACGGAATGCATAGCAAGTAATTGCCATTTCTTTGACGAAGTTATATGAATAGATTGAATGCGGAAATTCCTCAGTTTGTTTGCTATTTTTTGTTTTATTGCTATTTTATAGTTAGATGGAATGAAAGAAGCTATAATTATGCGACGGATTTAGTCTCGATCATGTGTTAACCTCCTGGCATTAATAATCAAAGGTATGTATTCATCGTTACTACGTAGCCAACACGTTTATTCATCCATTTATCCATGCCCATTCAATTGGTTTGATTTTTACCAAATGTACTGAACGCTAATAGTAGTGACACTAAAACGATTTTTTTCGTTTGACTAGTGTTAAACGTTTGTTTGGTCAAATACGAAAATCTTACAACATGTGTTGTAATAAGTGGCAACAGGTGGCAACTTAACAAATATAACTTTTATGAAATAATCACACATAATCTACATTTGTTATGCCACTTGTTATATCCCCCTCCCCCACCTCGCCACCCCCTTCAGTTAACACCGTTGAGTTTGAAAACGAATAAAGACATATAGTGGGTCACTCTTTAATTTGAGCCCATGTTCATTACAAAACTCAATAGATTAAAGCAGATCTTCCAGATTTTCTGAGATCAGTTGTTTTTAAACTGCACAAAATGTTTTTGGAGGACTTGAACTCTCGTTTATAGGCTTGATAATATCGACCCTCTTTGGGGTCTAGCGTAGACTGCTCCGATGTAACGCTTGTTTTGTCATTTGACATAGACGCACGACCATGATTATCTATTCAACATCAGCTACGATCATCATCGAGATATGAATTTAATAATTCCGGCTGTCAAAACAAATATCTCCAGATGTTTTCTCTCAGATTATATATTCAACTAAGTCTACCAGAAGACCAACTAAATGTTAAACTTTTGATTTACATATGATTAAACCAGCTAGTGATTTCGGGGACGGAGAAGGGAGAGAGAGATTTCTGAATAGCTCTGAATGATTTCATGAATAAAACATGAATATGCATTGCAAAATTATATTAGGGACTGTGGTAAATTAACGTGAAGTTACTTACTGCACTGACATTGTATAAGGACATGCATTTGTCAAATAGTTCTTCACGTTATACCACTGAGAAGATGGATGGACCAATGACAATCGGATCAGTTGGATTTATATAGATTCTGTAAATGTTACTTGCTGACCCTGAATCCTCTGATTGACGCTACACTGAAAAAAAATAGTCCTTAACATCTTAAGGAAAAAGTTAAGGAATATTCCCCGAAAAAAGCACCAGCGGAATAGGACATGGAATTTGTCTCAGGGGGAAGGATAATTCCGAACATATTTATGGATTATCCGTAACAGGTTACGAAACATTCCACAAAAGTTGAGTAAAATTCCACATTAAAGGCGTTAAAGAATTGTTTCCATGACTTTGTTAAGGAAATTTTTTCCAGTGTACAAAGTCTTGCTACCCTTTATTTAATATCGTATGTATATGTTTATTTGATTGTCTGGATGGGAGAATTGGTATCTTTATATTTTCCGTTTACGCTAGAACTAGACAGAAAATAGACGATACGCGGTAGTAGAGTGAGCTACGTGAAAATATCGCACATCATATGACGTGACTCATATATATGCCCTATTATCATTACCTACGGCATCTAAATGTGACTTTGAAGCTGCTTCAGAGGAATCTGTCCTCTGACAAAGTACAGTATTTAACCAAGCGTATAAAGCCCCAATGTTATTTCACTTAGCACTTGCAATCTTGCTGTTTTCATTCCCCAATAAAAATGAAACAATAGGCGCATTCGACTGGACGTATTCGTTAGGCACAGTGAAGCGGTTGTCTAAAATTTTATTCGACTGGTACATTAATGAAGTACGTTAAGTACGAACTTTTTCCTCGTTAAATCGGTCACGTGTTCAGCAAACAAAAATCGAGCAAAAATCGTAGACAACAAATGCGCCTAATGTAAACTTCATAATAAAATATAATATATGGGCGGGACAAAAGTCCGTGCAAGCACTGGAAAAACATGAATTTTCAGACGGACACGAAAGACTTTACATTTTATGATGAGTGTGGTCTAGGTATCAAATTAAGAAGAGGTGTCACCCATTAAGTAGTAATCGTATATGATGGCCTAAGGCTAATATACATATAACGATTAATAGACTAATAAGAGAGACATGATAAACATAGGGACTCTCATAAACAGATGGCAAGCAGTGTTACACAACGGTTGTGGGAAAATCTTTGTCAATAGTCTGTGTCATTTGTTGTTTGTGGCGATACAAAGGGTTGACAGATTAAATATACATTGTATATATTGTGTATCTGATCAATTGCTGATGTATGTTCCCATTTACCTGTAAAACTTCAACAATACAAAAGTAGTTTTCAGGTCGAATTACATGACGGTCTTTATATATGATTATAGTTGTGTGTGGAAGCATTTCTGTTCGGAGTGTGCACGTGTGAACAACAGGATGGCTTCTCAATACCCATAGGGTAAATGTTTCGACGGAAGGAAGTAAGATTTGATTATCTTAGATAAAAACGGACCAATACACAACCCACCGAATAAGAAAACGTTGGCATATATGCAATTAGTTTTTATACAATAACGTAATATATACGCACGGGTTGTCATTAGAAACAGTCAGTCACATAAACTTATAACTTGAAAACACTGCGGACGTGTGGGCCTATGTATGCATACATGTAATAAAGGACGCCCTCAAATTATTTTACCTATAGAAAACAACCCAAACAACAAATATCTGTATTGTCGAGAAAGACAATTTGGATAGCGTCCACCGGAATAAACAACATATACGTGTAGCTAAATTTACACGTGTTCAATATGACGAGCGTGGGAACTGTGTATATATCAAAGAGACGACCACTACATATAATATACATTATATACTTGTTGTAAAAAAAAACCTTTAACGTTATTATATTTTACAATAACATTGTTGTTAGTGCGTGATGCTTTGCGCCAGTTAAGTCTATTTTCGTAATTAATGATCCCCAGCAAAAAGTGTGTCACAAAAGTTTCTACTGTTTTCATATATGACACAAGAACCACCATTGTATACTGCGGTCGTATTCTCGCTAAGCAATTGTATATGGATTTGTTGGCCTGCTAGGCTAGTTTCATGTTTACACCATGCGGACGACAGCTGTATACAGTTCGGTTTGTTTGATTGGAGATTAGCGCCGTAATTAATGTTATTTCACTCATATAACGGCGTGCCAGCCCAATGGGTGGTCGAAATCACCCTAGACACCACTGGCAACAAACAAAGATAAGACAGCACAAGTAGAGGACAGTCACAGGACGTAAAACAAGGACATCACAAACCTATCATCTTCACGTTGCACAGAACAACATGAATCTCCCTTCCAACCCTCCGCTAATCCTACTTCGAGTACCGTTCACGGGATCAAGTCCGTCTGTTGACCATCAAATACATGAGTGAGTCGCATGATGTGACTGCGGCAATCGCTAAGGTGTTTTTTTTTATAAGGTTTCCGCTCGGTTTTCCATCGTAATGAGGCAAGGAACAGTGTGAAGTGGACAATCCTTCGTCATATAGGTGAAATAATCTTGAGTACGACGTCCAACCCCAATTATACAAACAAACAAACAAACAAACAAACAAACCCAACGACAACTTCGCCAAAAATTAGCTTATCAAACCTGGAGCAAAATTGATGACAATGATCCAAATGATCACACGTAGTCTGTACAACACCAACCGCTAGATGAGTTCATTTCACTTCTATTGGGCTTAAACACCAAAGCATATATTGACTGTAAGGCAGTAGGATGTCTTCGCCCAGCCCGTATATAAGCCACGTTTTCTTTCCGTTTTTGGTCTTTAAATATGAAAAAGATTGCATAGCGTTGTCGAAAAAAAGGGCTGCCCGATATTATTCTTGTAATTGCATTTTATAACCTTCCAGTATCATATAGCTTTTTGGCACAGACTGAAACTTTGGGATAAACGCGCGCTATTAAGCTTGTCACACAGACTTATGTGCCAGAATTCTAGTCTACGTCCCATGTACTTACGGGAAAGTCCAGCAGTTTAAAAACGTGTAAAAGTGTAAAAGTGTATCGGTAACTGCCCGACAAATTACAAATGAAAAAAATACACCTGGAAAGTAATGATGTCTTAATGGTGTAAATCAGTACAATTGTTGTTAATTTTTTTTAATTAAATTTTTCTAAAATCCAAAAAACTTTTCGAATTTATTTGAACCCACAAGACAGATATACACTTTTTTGCGCAACTCAATTTTTCCGTAAAAAAATATGAAGAATAGAGGACCGCTAGGTGACTCATTGGGAAGACCGTGATGGCTCGGGCTCTATCGAAGTCACTGTCCAGGTTGTATTGGGTGAATGGTTACAAAATACGGTAGGACCATATCATGAAGTTCTTATTGCATTTTACAATTCTGGTAATTTCTTGTCATAAACCAAGAAAACATAGCACGTTATAAATGTGACCGGCTCTTCAGCCATGCCGATGGTAATCGCAATGCGATTAACATGTCAAAAGAACAGATTTTTCTCAACCAATCAAAGCTTAATACATTTGAGAGAAGTGCCATCAAATCAAATAACTACGCGTATTTGCCTCCATTACAAGTATTCAGCAAGCCATAATAAAGCCAGCCATACACCCGCACGATTCTAACAATGTATATCAAAATAGATTTCGCTTACCTTTAGGCTAAAACGATGTATAAAGATGTCAATGGCCATAATCAAATCGAATCAAATCAAACTTTATTTTACTTAGTTGATATTTACAAACAAAAAAACAAAAACAAAAAAACCGAGGCAGCCCTCAAGATACTTATTGCCGCTATTACGTAACGAAATTTCTTAAAGAAAACGAAAATTAGCATTAAATTTACCAATTTTAATATTAGAGTCCAGTTTAATGGATCCATATACATGTTTACATTATGTATTATAGCTAAATTGTGTCAAAATGACCTAAAGATTTCGACAGGAACAGTCGTCTTGACAGTCTAAAAGTGCTAATATTTTTCGGGTGAAATGTACCGTAATATATGCGTTCACACATCGTAAATAATAGGACACGTGCGCCATGAAAAGGTAAGAGAATTACATATAGTGACAGAATGTGTGCATCTTACGTAACGCCCAGACCGCTCATGCATCGCTACATTACTTGTATAGCTTTATGGATTCTCGCCCCGATTCTAGATTTTTCTTAGCTAAATTTTTGTTTATATTTTTTGTAATGTATTTTAAAAATTTATGAAGAGGATTATAATATTGATTCAAACACTGCCTTTTTGCATAAATTCTGTTTAGCAGCAAATTCTGATAGACCGGCTTATATAAGTATATAAGTTTGTTCATAATTAAAACATGAGTCATTAATGCACAGGCGGTAATTCGATACTCGCTCCGACGACAATTGTTCCGAAAAAAGGCCTCAGACAGTTGTTCTGATACACTTTCTCCAGAGCGGGTGGTTGGAGGGAGCTTCGTGTTGCCTTGGTGCTGTTAAAACTAAGGGGTAACACAAACCCGGTATGTTTGTGGTGCCGTGTGGTTGCCTTGTATCTGTTATTGATTATTGCCAGTGGCATCGTCAAAGCAATTGTCGTCGAAGCATTTGTCACCGAGCAAACCTTGCCGTTGGAAAATGCCATTAAGCTTTCTTTAATTCTGTGTTCCGATTTGGCAAAACCGACACAGTATACAAATACCAAGCAAAAGTACTAAATGTCTCAGAGAAAAGGGGCAACATTCAGTGGATCTGTTTGTGATTTATTTGTATTACGTCCTGGGATTGTCCTGTATTTGTCCTGTCTTGCCTTTCTTTGTTGCCAGTAGTGTCGCAGATAGTTTACTTCATCTATTGGACTGGCATGTCGTCATGTGAGTAAATTAACCCTAAGTACGGCTTTAAACCCTAATTAAACAAACAAGCCATATAAATATATTGACTTAGCGCCAGTTACTACATTAACATAAATATTTATCTTCAATTATATTTTTGGGTACATGCCAACTTTTGTGAATACAAATTGTAACAGAAAACATCAACATACTCATAAACACATTATCAACATAACTAATATGCTTCTCGAATCGAAGGAATGTAAGAATATTTGATATTTAATCAACTGGCAGGTGTTATATGTGCCTTTAACATAATCAACATAACTTATAAAGGTTCTCGATCACAGGAATTCAAGAATGGTTGATACCCAGCGACAGGCTAAATGATGTTTGCGGTAACCGCAAAAAAAGAAATTATGCTAAACATATTAGAAGCTAGTTCAAAACAGTACGTGTCTGTTCATTCGCATTCCTCGTTTAAAACGTGGATAATGCGATCTAGATCCTTCGAAGCTTGGCGAATGAATCATTTTCTCTTTTCGTAAAGGATCTGAGACATTGACACGCTATCCCAGAGTTCATCAAGAAAACCTTAACGCTACATGCAGTTTGGCGGTACTTGTCACGTGACTCATTGCCTGTTCTGAATGTAGTTTTCAGCCCTGTGGGTGCTTTCGGAATAAATCGATCCTGTGACAACTGTACTTTAATTTCAAATCAGAAAGCGGTAAAATTTTGACAATTTATTCACCAGTCCATTTTTGGCGGGAAACAGTACTACAAGAAGAACACTAAAGTCTGTTCGATACACGCAAGTCATTTTCTCCGTAAATCATTTTCCGGTCGGAGATAGACGAGAGCAACCAAATGTATCTAGATCTTTATCACTTTGTCTTTTTTTAAAATTATTTCTGTGACATTAGCTTAAAGCGATACTCCTCTCTGCAATAAAATGTATATGTGTAAAACGGGCTTTATTTCTTGTGTTGAATTATGCTCTCTAATTTTCTAATCGAGCTATATCCATTTTATAATTGGATCTTAAACCTTGGGTATTGCTTAAACTACAGTCAAATCATCCACGCGGCCATGTCTTGCTACTTTAATCACTAAACAGAAGAGCTCCACAAATATTGACCAATCTAATATCTTTCTTGTCACACTAGGGGGCCTACGTCACGAGACCCGTAGAGTCGACTGTTTAAATCTTTGACAGTTGAC
>JAQQZZ010135413.1:0-13499 GCA_030265115.1 Mopalia vespertina | reverse complement strand
TTAACACCAATCCATGAGTAAATCTAATCCTGATCACAACATTTAACACCAATCCATGAGTAAATCTAATCCTGATGAACGACATTTAACACCAATCATGAGTAAATCTAATCCTGATGCACAATATTTAACACCAATCCATGAGTAAATCTAATCCTGATGCACAACATTTAACACCAATCCGTGAGTAAATCTAATCCTGGTCACGACATTTAACACCAATCCATGAGTAATTTAATCTAATCCTGATCACAACATTTAACACCAATCCATGAGTAAATCTAATCCTGATCACAACATTTAACACCAATCCATGAGTAAATCTAATCCTGATGCACAACATTTAACACCAATCCATGAGTAAATCTAATCCTGATGCACAACATTTAACACCAATCATGAGTAAATCTAATCCTGATGAACGACATTTAACACCAATCCATGAGTAAATCTTATCCTGATCATGACATTTAATACCAATGGAACAATGAATTTGAGTAAAAATATGTTCTTTACAGGAAGAAACACTGTTTGTGTCCCACATGAGAGAAAACGCCTGATCTCATGGAGTCAGGAGGCCGCCTTAGATCTACCAGGGCTTCAGGATGATTTCTGTGAGTGTTTAAGTACTATTCTAAACAACTGATGTAATGGCTGAAGAACACATGTATGAACTTACGTTTTGACTTATTTTGTACTTTATATGTTTCCTTCTGTTTATGTAACAAAGGATTGACATTATTAACATGTTTGACACACCTACCTTACAGACACATAATTGACTGGTTTTCAGAACAGTCGACTTGATAAATCGATGGTAAAAACACCAAACATACATCAGACAATGACGTGACTTTCGCTATCCATTTTCTTTTTGTTCGCCGACACTGACAACTGTATATCAGTTCTGCATTCTGTCCATCATAGAACTAAATAAAATATCGATTCCCAAAAATGGTGCTGACTTCCAAACGTCATGGATGACTTTCAGCCATTGTTACTATCTTCTATACATTGTTGCTAGCTTCTATACATTGTTGCTAGCTTCTATACATTGTTGCTAGCTTTTATGCATTGTTGCTAGCTTTTATGCATTGTTGCTAGCTTCTATACATGTTTGCTATCTTCTATACATTGCTGCTAGCTTCTATACATTGTTGCTAGCTTCTATACATTGTTGCTAGCTTCCATACATTGTTGCTAGCTTATATACATTGTCGCTAGCTTCTCTATATTGTTGCTAGCTTCTATATATTGTTGCTAGCTTCTATACATTGTTGCTAGCTTCTATACATTGTTGCTAGCTTCTATACATCGTTGCTAGCTTCTATACATCGTTGCTAGCTTCTATACATCGTTGCTAGCTTCCATACATCGTTGCTAGCTTCTATACATTGTTGCTAGCTTCTATACATTGTTGCTAGCTTCCATACATTGTTGCTAACTTCTATGCATTGTTGTTAGCTTCTATACATTGCTGCTAGCTTCTATAGATTGTTGCTAGCTTCTATACATTGTTGCTAGCTTCTATACTTATATATGGTAACTTCGCTATTGTCATTAATCTATGTGGTCAAACAAGGCTGTCGGTCTACTATCGTTGATGGAACACACATAAGTATGTTGCTAATACAATACCTCAGCGATACATTTTCATCATATTTCAAACTTGGTGGGCGACTTCATGGACTTTGTGTCTAGTTAATTTATGCCGCTCTACGTGGCTGATGTGGGATGTTTTGAAACTCGTACACGCATGAATATATATCGAGAACGGAGGCCATGTTTTCCTGTGGTGCTCGTCACTGTGGATTGGGCTTCAGGACTTGTGAAATGACAGCTGTGGCATACAGTTCTACAGAACTCTAGCAGATGGCTGACAATGAAATGAAACTGTATATTTACTGTCCGCTTAATTATGTCGACATTAAACTGGGAATACATGGACAATTCTGAGCAACTTAAAGGAAAAGGTTATGGTATTGTTTTTTCTTTCTTACCCAAATCCAGCTCGCCTATTTAAGAAAAAACTTGAGAAAAGTACCATAAATAGTTGGCAAACTTGGTTATCAACCAATCATGGGTCCCTCTCAGAACCACGTGTAGATTTGCATATGTAGTAACCTGTTCTTTGCGCCAACGGAGAAAAGTACTTCACCAAATCACATGATACAACGAGAATGACCGAGAACATGATTTGATACCACAACTTATATTTCCGGCTGATAGACTTTGGTTGGTTAACATACAGGAGAAAAAACATTCAGATAATAGTTTAGTCCAAATATACGTCAGTACTGCATTCTTTTGTAGGATTCCTGTACCTCTTTGCCTATATTCCACAGTGGCATGTCACGAAGGCTAAAAACGCTTCGTCTTTTGAATCGGTCTTCATTTTTCATTAGTGCCCCGGCCGTGGCTTAGTGGCTAGCGTGTGAGCTTACTAATTCTACTTTGAGTCAGTCTGTTGACCATCAGGTATATACTGGAGTCCAACCATGTGTCTCCGGCAATCACGGTGGGTTTTACGAAGTTTCTTCCCGGTTTTCCACCGTAATTTGGCAAGGTGCAATGTAAAGTGGACAATTCGTCATATAAGTGAAACACACTTGAATACAGCGTTAAACCTCCCAATCAATCAAACAAACATATCATTTTTCTTTTCTTTTAAAACTGCTGAAACTAAGATCGATCTCAATCAATCAAAATGACTGGCCAATTCATTGCAAGTATAGGCTGAGATTGCCTCTACAGGCTTCCCTATAATTCTCAGAGATTCTCTTTTGTTATGTGTTGTTTTAAATGTTCAAGCCCTCTGGGTAAGGGCAGGTTGTTTAAAGAGTAGCATTAGCAATGCTGCCTTTTCTTAGCACTGGCGATTAACTTTAAAACAGTATCAAATCACATCACATATTTTGGTTGTGTTAGTGTTAATTATTGTTGGAACATACCGCCGTCATATACCGAAGATATTTCTAGCTTTTAGACTTTGTCGAATAAAAATTACATTGTAATAAGAAGGCAGAAGACTATATGGATGACAACTTCTTTCTTAAAACGATGTCAGTACAGACATTAAAACGTTGCGAGAAATATATTGAGAAATTGTATTTCTGCGCTATTCTATTTCAACTTCTAAATGACAGCCAAAGATGTTATTATTTTAGTTTTGTCTGAAACTTACGTCAGTATATAACATTTTTGTTGTCTAAGGTTCGGTATCAACGCCCTCTTCAATAGCATTGTATTTTACCGATATAAAATTCGCATTCTTTGGTCGAATTTATTTAAATCAGTGTCCTAACCACTTGATTACATAGTAATGTTGAATTCCTCTTCATTGATAGGACACTTAGACAATTAGACTACAATCTTAACCAACCTTATTCGCTTCAACCTTATCAACATGACTATCCAAAGTTCATTGCTGAGATGGTCTCTACGACATTCCTCATTCTCAAGGCTTCCTGGGCCTAGATGGACCCTCGCCTATTTAGTTGTGATTGGCGCCCCCCTCCCTGTATCCCTCACTTATCGCTGCTAAATACTTTTGATCTCCACGTTAAACGACAATAAACAGAATCAGACCCGAATAAAAGAAATTACAGACGGCCACCCAAAGACTAATTTTATCACCCAACAGTACCATGCAAAGGATAAAATATTTGAGGGGATAGTTGGGAGGGAGCTTCCTGGTGCCCTGTTGCGCTCAGAGCTAAGGGGTAACATGAAGCCGATGTATTGCGTCTTGTGATTGTGCGGTCTTGTCTTTGTTTGTTGCCAGTGGCGCCAATATACTCTCATTGATCAGCCGCAATTTAGATTTGTATTGTAGATAAAAGACAATTTTCTTGCCTCCACCTCAATCTGTTTGTGTCATTTTTATGGCTGGACTAGGATTTCAACTATCAATAGGCGTTAAAATAATTATTTCAATAGTATATGTGTTGGGTGATTCGTTGCCGTTTCTTATGTCTAATCCAGTTCTAGTTGTGGTATATGCCAAGGGGATTTGTTGTAGTGCTTTGGAATTTAAACGGCGGGTGGTTGGAGTGTGCTTCCTTTTGCCCTGGTGCTCTCAGAGCTAAAGAGGAACAAGATGTCTGTGTTTCTTGCCAGTGGTGTCGGGCGTGGCTCCCTTCACCCATTGGGCTGGCACGCCATCATGTGAGTGAAATAAGTACGGCGTTAAACCCCAATCAAACAAGCAATATAAACGCACACACTTCGTCTAATTTCATTCTCTGTCGTCGTGTCTTGTTGCTTGTTTGTTTCATGTGACGTTGTGGTCGTTTTTGTCGATAAAGTGTTGAACATTTATTATGTGTAATTATTGGTTGCACAGTTTGGAATTCGCCCTCTGGCTAAGGGCAGTTTGTTTGAAGAGTAGCAATGCTGTCTTTACTAAACACTGGAGGAAAATTAACTTTTCAACATTATGGAAACGCTTCACATTTTGGTTGCGCTAGTGTCAATTATTGTTGGAATACACAGTCGTCATTGAGTGAAATACCCGTAAGCACGCGTACTATCTGTCTCTATCTCTGGATTTGTTTGAAGCTGGTTTCTATTCCAGCTTAGCACAACATTTCTCCCTTTATGTTTGTGCTATTGTGGTAACTGTTGGGATACACATTCGTAACTATAACCGCCCAGTCACGGCAACCTATACATTACTGCCTGTTTCAGATACTAACACATTGGACTGGAGTTCCCAGAATGTAATTGGTGTGGCCCTTGGCCGATTGGTGGCGCTGCGTAACTTCAATCTAAGCGAGGAGGTTAACGCAAAGATCAGCTTCAGTTCATCAAATGCGTTTGTATCGGCCTTGGCTTGGAACTCGCCAGGTGATCTCATGGCACTCGGCTCTAGTCAGGGGGAGTTAATGGTGAGCTCAATTTTCACCTTATTTTACTCTGTTTTACTCTTTGCCGCGTACCAAGTAATGTTTTCATCATCATATTGAAATAATTTTTTGTGTCGTTTAGAAATTGACTCTTTAAACAGTGTTTTCGTTACATTAGGAAAACGCTTACGTGGTTTGTACAAATTCTAATTCAGAAAATTTAATGTCTGAAACCCGGCTTGGAACCCAACCCACAACTCTTCGAGTGAGGCACCAAATAGCCGCTGGGCGAGGGCTTCCTGTTGCCTTGCGACAACATGTAGCCGATCTGTTTTTGTTGTATTCCGTCCTGCGATGGTCCTGTCTCTGTGGACATTCTTTGGTGGTGCCAGTGGTGTCGAGGGTGGAGTCCTTCACTCATATGATTGAGAATCCTAACGTACAGCGTTAAAAACCAAACGAACAAAGCTTGTCAGTACTATGCAGGTGAGCACTGCCGGCCTTTGTACTAGTTATCCTTCGTGGTTGGCTGTCTTATCTCGTTATTGTTTGCAGCAGTGTCACATGTAGTGGTTCTCTGGACCATTTGGCTGTTATGAGTGAAACAAACCCTGATCAAATAAACTTATGAACGTCTTGATATTTCAGATTATGGACCATAAAGCAATAAAACAATGTTTCAGCACGAGTGAAAACACGAGCTGGATTGGAGCTCTCGTTTGGAGTGGAAACACATTCATCAGGTAATTCAATAAATGATGTGTCCGAATCATTCGGTTTATGAAGGAAAGTCTCGTTCGGCTGGCGAGTTTTGGGATTGGGAATAAGGTGGTGGTGCTGATAAGTTGCCCAAGTTATGTGATGGCCAGGTAAGACTTCAGTCAAGGTGTTAAAAGTGACTTGAAGGCCTGCTGCTGTCGATTCTCTCAATGTATTGTCATCCACTTGGCCTGTAGTAGCTTAAATCATATCCAATCCATACCGATTTTGCTTACCAATAGAAGAATATGTATTATCGAACATTATAAAGAGCTTCTTCAGCCATTGAGCTAACACCCACCACTATCAAACACAGATTAACAGTAGTTCATGTTGCCATGGCAATCGTGCATCTTAAGTGGAACCTGAATCCGACAGTTTCTGTAATGGTTTGCTGTGTTCCAGACTTGAAATTATTTAGTAATGCTTCCTGTGAGGAACTTATCTTGTCGAGGTTTATATCGATAGTGTCGCTGGACTGTGCCCTTTTTGTGCCATATCTTGATATTAACCTTGGCTAAAGGCCTTGTTCTGTGTCCTTGTGCGCTCCAAACCACCGATTTATTCTTGTGTTTTCCATTTTCTTGGCTGTCTTGTGGTAGTCAAAGATGTCGTATTATGCACATGCCATTGGAGGTATGATACCATAGGACTGACAAAACGTGATGCTTCTACTACTTACAGCAATAAACACAATCTGGATATACCTGTAGTACGAAAACAATTCGGAAACTTATTAAGAATCTGGTCTCTGAGAGTTTATCTAGAACATAAGATGATTCATCGATTTTAATTGATCTACATCCCTGTGTCAGTGTTACAGCTGTTTAGAAATATAACAATCGAATACACAAATCCAGTGCCACACTCGTTCGCTACCTTTGGCGTTTGGGAACCCTCTTGTTGAGTATCATTAAAGCATGTTCATACTGTCACCCGTTGCTGAAGAGTTATTTTCCAACAGAGAAACTCACTCGTAGAATCCATACAACGCCGTCATATAAGTGGAATCTCTTGAATACGATGTTCTAAAACAGTAGATCAATGGACTAGTACTGGTCCAGAATTTCTACATTCAGGGTTCTTTCCTTTTTTATACCCCCGCAATATATTTGCGGCCGTATCTTGAAATAGGTGCCGTCCATCTGTTTGTCCGTCCGTCCGTCCCCACTCTACTGCCTGTCATATTCCGATCTCTATCTCCAAAAGTACTCAATGTAAAGAGCTGAAAGTTATTTTATTTAACAGCTGACATGTTGGGACTGTGCACTATCATGGTGCTATTCATGAACCGTTCTTGCAAGTATGTCTGTCTGTCCATCCGTCCGTCCGTCATTTGCCTTCACACTACCTCGTGTCATATTGTCATATTCCGAGCTCTATCTCCAAAAGTACTCAATGTATCGCACTGAAGTTTATTTTATTTAACAGCTCGCATATTGGGACTGTGCACTAACATGGTGCTATTCATGTAACCTTCTTTGAAGTTTGTCTGTCCATCCATCCATCCATCGGTTCTTTGCCTCCACTTCACCTCCTGTCATATTCCGAGCTCTATTCCTGGAAGTCTGTCTGTCCATCCAGCCGTCCATTCTTTGCCTCCACTCCTGTCCTATTCTGATCTCTATCTAAAAAAGTACTCAATGTATAGTGTTACCCCTGTCTAACGTCATTGTGCTTAATGGGATTTTTAATGCAAATACTCCTTAACCCCCCCCCCCCCCCTCCCCCATTAATCCATTGATAAACAAACTACTGTGGAAGCATGTCCCATTTCCTCTCACAATACATATATTCTTAGAAGTGATTTCATTCTGTCATCATTGCTTTCTAATACACAATTTTATGTTATCTACATGTGCATGAGTTTTCGCCCATTCGTGCACCCATAGGCTTTATATTGTCTGTCCATTCATCCATATTAGGCTTTATATATTCGTATAATATAAAAAATGGCAATTGAGTTTATTATTCGTAAATTTTAACAACTTACAGCCTCGGTGCGGGGCTATTACGCTAGTGAGCTTTGCTAACTTTTGCGCTTGGTTTTACACAATCCCAGCCTTTTAGGCGTACAACCTTTGAATTCGGCTTACACAATGATTTTTAAGTATCTGGTTATTAAAGGTTGAAGCCATTTTGGTACGGTTGTTTGGTATAGTCAAATGTGCTCGACACAACGGTGCTTAAAACTGTACCGAAACCGCGCATCCTGAACTTGAAATCCTTAAGTCGTCCTCTTGTAAAAACAATAATGATGTTTTTATTGAATTTTGCTTATTTCGTTCAGTGGCTCCAAGAAGGGTGTTGTAAGCATCCACGACCCTAGAATTTCCCACTCGGCAATTGCCAGATTGAAATGCAATAGTCATGAAATATGTGGTCTAAAGACTAGCGAAGACGGTCAGCTATTAGCGTGTGGTAGTGAAAATGGCGAACTGGTTGTCTGGGACATAGGAGAAAGAAAAATCTACCAAAGAATACAAGCTCATAAATCAGGAAATAAGGTTAGTAGAAGGAATGACACGCGAGTTCAAGACCATTCGACTGGCGCACAATCATTTAAGTGAAATAGCCTCAAGTAATATAATTATACTACTATCATTCCGTGTCGGGGGCAATTCTTGTATAGCCTTTATGTTCAACAAAATTATCATTAAGAGGAACTGCAAATGACTTGGATGCACTTTTCCACTGCTGCTCTAAATATATCCTTTATTACTCACTTGAGGGCAAAGAAAGCAGTGGTTGAGTGGTCGAGGTGGCCGGCATTTACTGCTGGCGATTTTTAAATCATTGGATATTACTTTTAAACAAAACCAAACAAATCCTGTTACCTTGGTGCTCTGGGAACTAAAGGGTAACAAGCAGCCAATCCGTTCTTTGTCTGTCTTTTTACATCCTGTGATTGTCCACACTTGACTTGCGCCGTGGCTTAGTGGTAGCGAGTGCGCTTACTAATCATGCTTCGATGTACCGTTCACCGGATCGAGTCCGCCCGTCAACCATCAGGTATATGAGCGAGTCACACGTTGTGGCTCCGGCAATCACGGGGTGGTTTTTACGGGGTTTCCTCCCGGTTTTCAACCGCAATAAGGCATTGTGAAGTTGACGATCCGTCGTCATATAAGTGAAATACCCTGGAGTACGACGTTAAACTTAATCCGTTGCCAGTGGCGTGGAGGGTGGTTTCCTCCACTCATTCGGCTAGTGACCTGTCATGCGGACATTGAAATGACCTTCAGCATGGCGTTAAACCCCGACCAAACAAGCCCTTTCAGCTGATTCAGGTCCTAATGAAAAAGGAAAAATCTTTTTTGTGTTGATTGTTCCACCCATTAGTGGTTTAGGAGAAGTGTGTATAGAGATGTACACAATTGGTAGACCCAGATTAGTAAAACGCTTTCTCACACCTCGCTTAACTGACTTAAAAATATTGTGAAGTGATTTTCTTTCAGGCACTAGCATGGTTACCTTTTAAACGACGTACGATCGTGACTGGAGGAGGGTTTTTAGATGGATGCCTTAAAGTGTGGAATGTCAACGATAAGCAGCTCTTGTCCGATCATAATACTGGATGTCAGGTATATCTTAATCTGTTATGTTTTCGTAATGGTAGGCGTACAATTTAAAACAACCAACGGAAGGTTGTGGATTTTCTAGGTTTTTCCTTCCACAATTAAACCGATTGATCTGTAATTGGCACATAATCTTGATGATGAAAAATCAAATTAATAAAGACACAAGGCTGGAATAAAAGACCCGTTCCTGTGGGATTTTTCGTTATTTCAACTATACATCTTAAAAGTACATTGTCACCGTCGTATTTGACGTGGTGACTACTTCAAGTGATTTTTATGGTTTGGGGCAGTTAGATATGTCCAGTGTTTTCAAGAAAAAGAAAATGCTCGACCAATTAAAATAAATTTACGGCTGTATATGTATGGCTGTTACTCCTGGCCACTGAATGGAATAAAACTGAGAACAGTAATCTAGTGGTGATAAAACTTAACTGTATAGCTTTACACTTCTTGGCCAATTCACAATTGTCCAATACAGGCCTACCTCTTTCAACTGCTTCCTTGGTTTAATGGTTAATGTGTCCACTGAGGTTCGAGTTGTTGTGGGGTATCTTTCCGGTTTTTCAGCGGAGGGTTGGGGGGGAGGGGGGGAACTTCCTGTTGCCCTATTACTCTCAGAGCTAAGAGGCAACGTGAAGCCGATTTGTTAGCTATATCTTTGTTTGCTGTGTCTTTGTTTGCTGTGTCTTTGTTTGTTGTCAGTTAGGTCGCGCCTGGTTTCCTTTGACCGTTGGACTGACACGCCCTCCTGTCGGTGAAATAACCTTAAATACGGCGTTAAACCACAATCAAAACAAATTCGGATTTTCACATTATGTTCAGATAAGAAGTGGCCAATCCGTCGTGATAAAAGTGAAATAGCATAGAGTACTTAGTTATACGCCTGTTAAATCTCTGGTTTCAATGTAGATTTCCTCGGCACTTTGGTCCTCTGCCCACATGGCCCTAATGACCGGTCATGGAGTGCCCACTGCCGAAGGTAACGATATCCTTATCTGGAAGTGGAGAGAATCCTCGCCTCACTTGGACTACGCAACATCAATGAAAGGTCACAAGGCCAGGATATTACACATGGCGCTCAGTCCTGATGGCAACACAGTGGGTAAGTACGTCGCTGACAGTCAGGATAAGATATGACACGCCAGAGCAGCACAAATTCAAGAGTTAGAAATTATACAAATAAAGTGTATTTTGTGTTCATACCAACAATAAAGCCTAATGCATTTGAACATAATTTAATAATCTGTTTAAGACATGGATACGTTTCCATACAAAATAACTTCAAGGTTTAACCAAAATGTTTGCTGACCTTTATGCACATGGGCATAAGACGTTAAACTAACATAACGAATTTGTGTCGTCACGTGAATCGGGGATTATTCAGATGAATCTCGGATTAAAAATCGTGCCACAAAAAAAGAATATTGGACCGTTAAAGAGTCTTGAATAAAATATGTACGTAGTATTGGACCAAATAAACAATCTTGTGCCGCACAATTACATTTTATGCGTGATAAATAATCTTTGTATTGAACAGAATTAGACCCCTTTTGCTAAGGGCAGTTTATTTTGAGTAGCAATCTTGTCTTTACTCAGGACTGGAAATAGGTTAACTTTCCAATTTTATCAGAATGCTTCCCATTTTATGACTGCTGGTGTCCAGACCGAAGCGACGCAACTTCTGTGAATGGGGCTTTAAATCCAATGTTTTTAGTGCAATATAGGATGCACCTACGTTAAACTTATTAATCAACTAGCAATTATTCTGAAACGATTTGGTGAACATATTTTTTAGGTTTCCTCCCGGTTTTTATCTTAATTTAAAAAAGGGCGTTAAACCCCAATCAAACAAACATACCCTTTTTAGACGGATGTTTCCATTGGTTGTTGGAGGAAGCATCGTGTTGCTTTGGTGTTCTATAAGTGGCGAACCCGATATGTGTTTCGCTTCTTGAACACTTTATAGTCCACAATTTGTCTACTTGAACACTTAAATGTCCACAATTTGTGTAGTTGAACCAAGTTTGATGTTTAGCCTTTTGGATGCAGTCTGGGTGATTAACATACTATATCCGATTGAACAATATATACTCATGTTGGTTGATGCCAAGACGAAGATTCCAGTTGAGTAACATGATACAGTTAATTTCCCGAATCATTGTGACTTCTTTTCAATCTAATGTAAAATGATGGGATATATAATTATTTTCATTATTTTCAGCTTCAGTTGGAGCAGACGAAGAGCTCCGCCTATGGAAGCTTTCCTGCCCAAAGACGCGGCGACCAGGTTCGTTGTGTAGCATGTCTTTCCTGGACCCAGCAATACGGTAGCGACATTAACCAAATATAGGGGACTTCAGTTTGTTAGTGTGTTCTTCGTTTTAGCATTTTTGCCTGTTATGTTTTTATAATTCTATTTCTATCAGTATTTAACCATGGCTAATTTATGTGTTAATTTGAATTTACATTGTTTTTTATTTTCTTTATATTTATATTCTTATGTACATTTGATGAATTTATTGAGGGTGGTTCTGGTGATGACGTGGGTTTTCTGTTCCGAAGTGCTCTCCCGATGAAGGGACTAAACAAAGCGATTATTGTCACATTTTTTACACTGTCCTATTGTAGACGTGTCCTGTTTTGTGTGCTGACTATGTTGTATATCTTGTAGTTGTTTGTTGTCCGTGATGTCCAGTGTGGTTTCCATCCTCCATCGGGCTGGTAATCCGCCATGCTAGTAAAAAAAAAAAATCGGAAGGACGGCTTCCAGCCTCAAACGAGCAAAAAATATTGTTGATTTGTAAATAGTTAGTAGGATTTGATAAGGGTTGAATTTAAGTTATTACTGGTACGAAGTAAAACCCCAAAATGAACAAATAATGTATTTTATTGCAAAAGTGATCTTTTTGATATTTGTATTGTTTAATTGTGTTGGATATTTGAAAATAGAACACTGATGAACATGTTTTGAGGTAACGGTGGCCTTTGTTATCGACCTTGGAATCAAGTCCTGACCCAGTCGGCAAAAAAAAAAAAAAAAAAAATTGAGTGGTGTGTGAGCCGAGTAAATTCGGCAACGATACTCCAGTGCTACAGGAAGGTTCTTAGCAATAGAGATTCACCTTGCCTCGATCCCGGAGACGAACGAGTGAAACATGTGAAGTAGTCTTAGCTAAACAGGTATCCAGCTCAACAGGATATGTTGTAGATAAGAAGAAATTATCCACAATAACATTTATTAAAATTGATAACTATATTTGCGGTTGATTTGTGGGAGACAATTTGGTCTAGATGAGTTTATTTCTATGTACATTAAATGGATTTATACCCTCCAATAGACACACACATAATTCATTGTGTCCCCTATATTATTTATTTCGTTAAGTGACAAAAAGTTATACTTTAATTTACAAATAACATTCTTGAATTCCGTTTAGTTACATAATGTATTGATTGTATAATGTATTTATTGTGCTATTTTGAGTTTACCCTGTTAAAAGTTTAGTTCTGAATGGGAGAACAGAGGGTGGAGCGTGCGCTGCAGGTTGTCTAGCCCTAAATGACGTCTTACCTTCCCCCATTATCTGTTGGCCATGTTATATGTCCGGTATCAACGTCACAACGGGATGCCTCATTTTTCTGAAGGAACCTTGTGCTGTCTCTTCGATAAATCCTTCTAGGCAGCCCCCGGCCTCAAAATAGGGTTCATATGTGCCTAGTGGCATAAGGTCTCGGTAACAGTCACTTCCGATACTTTGTCGTCGGTATTTCACATAAACCAGCCATCAATATCCAGAAATTCGCTTTTCATTTCAAACTCCGACATTTTCGCTCTGCGCGTTATAACCGAGAATACGAAACGAAACGTACTTCCTGCGCAGGCGATATATACTGTATAGTTTATTGGATACGAATTCGCATCAAATAACATGGCCAAAAGAAAACGCGGAATGTACGACGTCATTTAGGGCTACCGGTTGCCCTGGTGCTCTCACAGCTGAGGGGCATCATGAAACCGATCCGGTTGTGACGTCTTTGCTTTACGTGCTGTGGTTGTCCCGTCTGGCACGCTGTCGTGTGAGTGAAATAAACTGAAGTACGGCGTTACAACCCAATCAAACGAGTCGTTGGGAGGGAGTGCTTTCCTAGTACTCTCGGAGCTTATCTGTTTGGCGTTTAGCACTGTGCCGTCTGCACTATGTATTATACCTTATGCCCATCTATTATCTAAGCATTGTTTGCGGTTATTGTCCACCACTACTATAGTAGGGGGGGGGGGGACTTAGAAATGCTACTCGGCGTCCGTCCGTCC
>JAQQZZ010135402.1:0-13499 GCA_030265115.1 Mopalia vespertina | reverse complement strand
GAAGAAACGATAAGTCGATATCATATTTAAGTATGTTTAATAGTAACCTTTCAGGGGATATAGGGGTTATTGCAGCCAGGAGCAACGCTTTAACAATATTAATTTACAATCAGATCAGCGTTAAAATAGTTATGATAAGCATTAGATAAAGCCCGAATAATTGTTGTTTTTTATTGTTTAATTATTTACCACAGATAATTGATATTATTATCAAATTACAAACTGGTCAGAGGAACGGCTTGCTAATGGTGTAAGAGTTATGCCCCATTTATTGCCGCTCTTCAGTTTCTCAAGGTACAAAACACATCGCGCACTTGTTGGTTGCGTCATGTCAATCAGAGTAAATTCTGATCGCATGGTTTGTTCTAATTTCAAGTGACAGTTCTATTTGCCACACGGAATGGTTAAAGTAGTATTTCTGCACCCTGATCTGGGTATAGGAGGAGCTGAACGGGCTGTGATTGACGCGGCGTTAGCCCTGAAGACTCGCGGACATAAAGCGGAGTTCGTGACTTGTCACCACGACCCGAACCACTGTTTCCAAGAGACGAAAGATGGCACTTTGTCAGTTACTGTTGTCGGAGACTGGCTTCCGCGTAGTATTTTTGGAAGATGCATGGCCCTCTGTGCTTATATCCGAATGATTGTAGCAGCAATATACCTAGTAATCTTCAGTAGTCTGCAGTATGACATGATTTTCTGTGATCAAATATCTGCCTGCATTCCCATTCTAAAATACAGTGGGAAGAATATTTTGTTTTACTGCCATTTTCCTGACATGCTACTTACTCAAAGACAGACATTCCTCAAAAAGTTATACCGTGGCCCAATAGACTTGCTGGAAGAAAAGACGACTGGAATGGCTGACTGTGTTCTGGTCAATAGTAAATTTACTGGTGTGTTAATCTATTTCCACGTAAAACACTGTTTTGTAGTTGGTCGTTTGCTGTTGCATCATTTATTTCACAGAGTAGTACCGGTACTATATTTTAAGTTTGATAAAAAGCCAATGTAAAGATATCCAGTTATATATACATTAGTGTACATATGATTAGCTGAGAAAATCAGCTCTGTCGACTTATTTATCATATTGCCATTACCCTTGTATGTTTGCAAGAGGAATGTCCGAATTATTAAAAGGAGCAAACATAGAAGACCAATGTTCGGGCTAACATATGATATGACTTGCCTTCTAAATAAGACCTAGATATTACACATCTAGGTCTTAAATTATCATTGTCCTTAATTAAAAGGCCCCTTGCAAACGACTACAAATACAGCTAACTAAAAGAAATGTTCTTTGTTTTCAGCTGGTGTATTCAGAGACACCTTCCATTCCTTGTCTCACATACAGCCTAAAGTAGTCTACCCTATACCAGATTTTTCACCATTCCAGAAGCCTATCGATGCACCCACAGATATCATGCCAGAAGGAGCTAAAGTCACCTTTCTTTCCATAAATAGATATGAAAGGAAGAAAAACCTGGCACTAGCCATACATGCATTAGGTAAGCACAGGGAGGTTTGTTTTGTAGATTTGATTATGGTTTAACTTTATACTTGAGGGTATTTCACTAAAGATGAGGAGTCCTGAGGTATACTTAAACCAATGAATGGTACATGTGGATTAAATATCAATAGTCTGACATGCGAACCTCAGCCGTGGGCTTCTATGGGGAAAGAAGACCAAAAAAAAGAAGCATATTGACTAAAATGTGAACAAATGTATTATTTGCTTTCACAAAAGTGATTAAGGTCGTAAGGTCTTGAGCCCTTTAACATTTTTAATACTTTAAAGCTGAATATTAAAATTTTATGCTAATGAAAACAATTAAATCAAAATTCTCACTACAATTATTAAATTTTATCAATGAACGAATTATAGAGTTGTTTTGGCAATAAGCGGGATTATCATTGCGAACAAGTCTCCCCAATGGACCCCATTATGTTTTTCTTTTTTTGGTGTATGTTGATGTGAAACTGCAGTAATCAATTAAGCAACAATTTCATCTTTTAAAAGTTTGACTTTAATTGGGTTTTTTTCATACATGTTCTACAAGATTATCTTGTGTTTTTATATGAAGTCCAAAAGTTGGACAGATGAAAAAATGCTCTTGTGATCATTCTTACCAAAATTTAAAAAAAAATCAGGCATCATTTTAGATCAAGGGCTATTCTATCGGATAAATTTATTCATTTGGTGCAATATTAACTTCATTCTGAGGAATAAATGCAGTCTTTGTTTTTGTGTGTTTGTGTACCGATTCCAGATTATGACAAGTTTTCCAAAATTATATATTCATTCAAAATGTTAAACCCAATATTCCTTGTCTTAATAAGCTTAGAAAAATTATTGTCCTCAAAATCAGATAAATATCAGTCATATATTGACCAAAACATTTATGTTCATTATTAAAGTATGTTAATTTTGATACGATGTTTGATGTTTCAGGTAAATTGAGAGAGAAGTTAGGGAATCTGGATGGTGTCCATTTGGTAATGGCTGGAGGATTTGATGACAGGGTTAGAGAAAATGTGGAATATCATGCAGAACTTCAAGACTTGGCTAGTCAAGAGAATCTTAAAGACAATGTGACATTTCTGAGGTCGTTTAGTGATTCAGAAAAAAAAACTTTGCTCCATTTCAGTACTTGTCTTCTCTACACACCTGATAAAGAACATTTTGGGATAGTGCCTGTTGAGGCAATGTATATGAAATGTCCAGTAGTTGCTGTGGCCAGTGGAGGTCCCCTGGAGACAGTGGCACATGAAAAAACAGGCTACCTTTGTGAGCAGAGTCCGGAGAGTTTTGCTGTAGCCATGGAGAAAATTGTAAAAAATCCGGACTTGAAGAAGGTGCTAGGTGAAGCTGGTCGCACTCGTGTTCTTGAACTATTCTCATTCGAGGCATTTACAAATGAACTGGATGGTATAATCAATGGTCTAATTCCAAACAAAGAAGATTGAAAATGCATTTATAGTGTTATGGTCTAAGCTCAAGGCAGTCCACAGGATATTTAATATCACAATTTTCTTGTTTTAATTTTCTTAAATGAAGGTCATTTTTCATTTTTCCAATGTGAATGGATTTATTTTAGGGGGATTGGGTTTCTGTGGGATTTGTCTTTGTTGTGCATAAAAAGTATAACTTTATCAAATATAACTAAATATGTTTTTTATGTGTTGTGGAGAAACCTACCCTGACAATAAGTGTACCCAAAGCGCATTGCTATGGATATACACTTTTCCATATCTTTCCTCATAAACCTCCATGGGCGCAGACCAGAATAATACAGTGTAATGCCTTAAAGTTTTATTGGGGTTTAATATCCAACTCAAGGTTCACAAATATCACAATGCATTGTTCACTTCACACTGTTCTGCGTTAAAATATGGTGGAGAACAGAGAGGAAAGCTTTTAAAACCAACCCTGCAGTTGCCAGAGCCATATCATGTGACACCCCTCATAATCATGATGGTTGACGGTCGCGAACATGATACATCAAAGTAGGATAAGCAGGCAAACACACTAAGCCACGGCCCCATGTCTAGTCTTAAAGGATATGTCGAGGACACATTTTGGATCAAAAACAAATGTTTGAATACAAATCTGATATATGAAAGTAAAGAAGATGATGGAAAAAAAATATTGTTTCAATTAATGTAATTTATTACCTATAAAAATCGCATCACTACTTACAGATTAAAATTCACTATTAATACGGACACTAGAATTTTGTGAAATCACTGAATTTGTGAGTATCAATGTTGCCTTGTAAAACATTCAGATATTTGATTTTATTCTTATTGATGAACCAATCGTAGAAATAGATTGTGCTAACCCCTGGAAAGAAATCCATCTTGGTTTGTTGATTGGTGTGTGTTCCATATCAACGTTTATTTCACTCATATGATTGGTTGTTAGATTGGAGTACAAAAGGATAAAACCTTCACAACAGTGTGTTCAAAAGACTGGAATGTGTAATGATTTTGTACTAAGCGGAGTACGTGCTCAAAACAGTTTATAACCACTGACTAGGAGCACAACTCCGGGATGCACGATCGCGAGGGTTTGAGCACACTCCGACTTGAGTATGCTCAAATTTTCATAACCTCTGTACCATTTCAACTTCGCAATTCCAGAAAGGTATTGTTTAATTGAATTGTATTTTCAAGGCCACTTAAATACTCTTGCCTCACCATTTCCTCAAAAATTATTTCACCTCCCTTAGATACGTATTACAATTTAGTTTGCAATTCATTAAATTAAAATCTATCATTGGATAGTCTGTTCAGTGATTTAATTTACATGAGAACTGAAAGGTCATTTGGTGGTGAGAAACCTTTTGCTGCCTATCCTTAACATTTCTCACACACTAATATTTAAAGTGAACACTGTGGTTTTATTAGTGTGGGATTTTTGTTTGTCAGACTCTCACTGTGATCTCTGTCTCGAAGTGTTTAAGATCACATGTAAGTTACATGTAAATCCTCGTATAGACAGTACAATTTCACACCTTAACATACGGGTCATCTGTTCTCGTGTGACTGACAATTTAGGCAATGTCCACTTCATCCAATGACACATCAGTGTATAATCTCTCTCCAACATAAACAAATAATTTCATCTAATCACTGAGTTAGTTTAGCTTTTTTCCACAAAGGCTCGGTATCATTTTCTGGTTCTTCTTCCTGCTCTTCTTCCTGAAATATTGGCTTAGGTTGCGTTCTGCAATCAAAGGGAGACAACAATGTCAGAAAATTACAGATTGAGTTATGTCCCTTCTTTAAACAACATCTTCAGAAATATATCATAAAATTAAAACAAAATATTAGTTTTACTACATATCATACTAATTTTCTATGTTGATCTATTTAATTTAATATTTTCTCAGATAATAACGTCACAATGGAAACGAATAATTTCCTAATGTAAAATTACACAGCAGGTGAGTGCGGTGCGCAACAGTAGCCTCCAGTATGAACTGTATTACATAAAAAGTACTACATTCTTTTTGTGACAGCACCACAAAGTGTCCAGTGCAAAGTGGGCTTAAGTCTCCATGAATACGACCCATATTTCGTTCAAATATATTAAAGGTTTATTTGTTGAATTTAAAAAAAAAGACGCTTGCAGTAAACAACAACACATATTTAAGGAAGGATCACTTCATATTTTAACTTCAACAAAAAAAAACTATAGTTAATTTATCTGTAATTAAATCAATGAGTTGGTGGTTAATTTAATGTTTGAAATATTTTTTGAAAATAACTTATCAGAAAACTATTTCATTAACTTTTTAGACAAATGACGGCCATTTGTATGTAAAACGTTTTAACCACTTTAGTACCAGACCCTCATGGCTAGTTGCAACTAAACACCAAACAGCTCTGGGACATGTCACACCACCCCAAAAAATAAATTAATTCTTCAAAAGAGACTAGTTTACATATTTGGATATGGTTTAAAACCGAGGCAGAATTTTTTTAATCAGAACTGAGTTACAGTAAAAGGACTTTGGTCCATTTTTAGTTGATAACTGTACCTTGCATAAGCCGGTGAGATCCAGAATGGGTTTTCAGCGGCTTCCTTGGCATGTCGTAGAATAGCATTTCTCGGATCTTTGTCAGCAGGATCAGGTTTCCGTTTGACCAGCTGCTGTACAACATACTGTGATAGAGTGGCTCCCTTAGCTCCAACACGACCACCCTCACCTTGGAAGAGAAACACCACATAGAATTCAATGATTCGTTTGGTTGAGTTTAACTGCATACTTAATGTTACTGTAAATAATCCAAAATTATGTTGACCAATCGTTGCCTATTTGCTAGTTATAGCATAGCACCGTAACAAATAAATTAACGTTTTCTGATGCTTACAGATAGTATTTTAAAGTCTTTTTAAATAACATGCCAGCCAAATGTATAAAGGAAACCCCCATCGACGACATGAGCAAAAAACGGACACCACAAAGAGATCAGGTTTGTGTTGCCCCTGAGCTCTGAAAGCACTATGTCTCTCTCTCCCTGAACACCTGAATTATCACAAGACATGTATGTGTTCCCTCAGCACTACTGAAATTAAGCTTGTGCAAACACAAAATGCAATATTCAAGGTAAATGACATTTACTGTTTTAAAGGAAGTGGTTATATAATAAAAGCTTTACTTTCCATATAAATTATAGAATAGTGTTGTTGTATCAAGTCTTGTGAAGATTATATTTGGATATCAAAACGGGGAGAATTTTGTTTTCAAACTTAAACATTTTGTAATGCATAGACAGTTTGAACAAGAAAAACATTCAGTAATTTTTTTGAATGGAGTAAACAAAATTAAGACCTGCTAGTCCAATTTATATTTAGATATAGATATATCTAAATTTATATTTAGATATTTAGATATTAAATACTCGATGGTAACAGATGGCTGGTCTAGCTTTAATATCTGTTTTTAAAATTTATGAGGAGGCATAAATGTATTATCTATTTTTAATTGAGTCAAGCTTGCATTGTTTGTTTTTTATATCTTACCTGGTCCAGTGACAGGAAGATCAGGTCTTCGACTCTTCACAGGATCCTTTCGTAATTTTTCTTCAAACTTTCTCGAACTTGTTGGCCGACCTTCTCTGTACATGGGCAATGCATACGCTAAAAGAAAATATGTAACAATTTTAACTAAATAATCACGAGAGTTTGTGTTCTTACAGAAAAAGTAATTTTAAGCAAATGTGACAAACACCAAAAAATGTCAAATAGAAAAAATGTTATCACTTAAAACTTTGTTTGAGTTGTGAAACTATATAGACAAATCTCTAGTACTTTATAATAATTTATTTTAAATTTTACAAAAAAATTTATTACAGAGAAACAGGAGTATCAAAAATTGAATCCTCCGATATAATATTAAATGAACAGACATACGTGTGATGATGTTTTTATCTGCCATAACCTCCACATGTTTGATTTTCCTCTTTGTTTTTACCACACATAACATAGCACCTCTGTGGACAAATATATTCAGAGATGGTCAAATGAAAATAATTTTTGCTGTAAGATAAGTCCTGTTTAGCAGTTTTTTTATCATTCATCATAATTAAGTTTTTTTAAATTTCTTTTATTTATTATTAAAAAAATATATTTATACATTATATACTATGTTCATTTGGACACATCTTTTGGCTTCAGGAAGCCTTTGCCAGCATGGTCTCTGGAAATTTTTAAAACCATTCATGATGTAAAACAATCTATAATATATACACTTTATAACTTCCCTAGTGGGAAACGGTGTTCACTTCTAACAAGAGAATCTTACAGCTTAGCATTACATTACATCTGTAACAATATTCAGGTGAGCTGTATTATACGTGTTGATCACATGAACATTATTACAGATGTAATTTGTAGGGTTTTGAAGGAATTAAAGTTACTCTTTTCTCATCTTTAATCAGCCCAGGAGTTTTCCAGGAAAATGGTATTCATTTTTTGATGAGAAAGTCTAGGAGTTTTCAAGGAGAAAAATGTTTTTTCAGGAAATTCCAGTACTGGAAACTTAATTTAATTTTTTCAGGAATTCCAGTGAGTGTCAAATGGGTTTGGCTCTAGGTTTGAATCCATGTCGAAATGACGGTCAGAGGTCTTCGCCACACAACTTGAACTATGATCTCCCTCTTGTTTAAAAACTCTAAACAAATGTTGGGTGAATGAGGACCTTTGGTCACCCTTACCTCTGACTCTTCTTAGGATCATAGTAGAGTTTAACCTGTCCATCTCCGCAGCCTACCACTATCTGGTTGAGTTTTGGATGCCACACACAGCGTACTACACTCTACAGAGAAAATATGTACAAACATTAATTCGTCACAAATAGATATGATTTTTTTGGACATCTCAATCTGGGTCTGGTGTTTTATGTCACTTAAGGCTATTTAAAATGGATATAGGATATACCAATATCACAATTAAACCACCACAATTCCCACAAGTCACTTAAAACATTCCCATATGTCACTGCTAACATTCACACATCTACATCATGTAGCTACACATTGTATACATTGCATCTAAATGCAACAAAACAACAAAACAGTGCTTATAAAGAACTGATTCTAATCGGATTGTATCAGATCCAAAACCAGACTTTGATTAAAATTTTACAAAGTAGCAACTAAACTTCAAGTTAGGTTGATGAACAAAACTAGAAAGACAGAATAGCAGTAGCAATAATGGCTATAACAGTTCCAAATACTGAACTGTAGGGAGATACTGACTGTAGCTGAAGCATCTATTGTGTAGACTGTATCCAATGTTTCTCTATCCATAAACACCAGTTGACCTCTTCCCTCTGTTTTCTTCACAGATATACCTGTAACCACCAGTCTGTCATCAGGGCTGAACAAACAGTCCGTCCTACAACAGTTCATTAAACAAGGAACTTGAACAAACCCTCAAGAAATGCTTGTTTCTTTGATTGAAATTAAACATCGTACTCATATAATTTCACACATATGACAACAGATTGTTAACTTCTCATTCTGCTAACATAAACACTTTGGAAAATAGAGAAAACCTTGCGATTGTCAGTCACCTCGTGTGACTCCCTCAAGTATCTGGAGTCAACAAAGGGACTGCAGCTTGTGAGCAGTGGTTTCGAATGAGGATCTGCAGTCTGAAAGGCTAAACACAGTACCTTCCCCCTTAACCTTACAATCATACAATTCAGTTATATATGTTTCTGCGCTGTATACATTTCTGTTGGCTACTCCATTTCTTAAGTTTTATATATATATATAATATTTGTTTGATTTTGTTTTTAAATTGTTTTAATGGTTATTTCAATTATATGACGGCATGTTCACCCAGTCAATACAGGAAACCTCCTGACAGGTAAGTACATGACATACAGGTAAGGCAATATGCCATACAGAAAAATGTGAAATTCAAAGTGTAAAGGTGTAACCAGATCAGCTTTGGTTGCCCGAGCTGAGAGCACCAAGATGAAGTCAACCGGAAACTCCCGTATTTACAAAAAATGAAGAAGCCAAGTGGTCAAGTGAAGAGATCTGCTTTATATATATGGTGAGTTTTTAAGAAAAAAGACTGAGAGGGAGCATTAGTTGCCTTAGCATTTAACACAGTACTTAAGGTTATTTCACTCATGATGACAGTATCTCCCTATGACAGGAAACCCTGCCCCTCCACTCAAGGCCTAAGACATCCTGCCAGATGTCCCACCCACTCATTCTATATTAACAGTTAGCAACACCTCCCAGTTGCTGCGGTCTCTTTAATCAAGCACAAAGACAGATAGATTTGTTTGTTTGATTGGGGTTTAACGCTGTACTCAAGGCCTAACTTTTCTATAGTGAAAACCAAAAGGAAACCTAAAAAAACTCATCCCCAATGATAACCCGAGTCACATTGTGTGAATTGAACAAGGGGGCTTGATCCTGTGAACAGTACATTGAAGGAGGATCAGTAGTGAGATGTGCTAGCCACTGAACCACAGCAACCTACCTTCTGAATACTAGTATTAAAGTAATGATAAGTTAACCATGCTCGGAATATAGAACCATAAGTACAGTCTAGGGTAAGCTCATACACATAAAGTATGGCCCAATGACTAGTTATAATGTAAAGATATCTTGGCATCATTTCTCATTTTAAATTATGTCAACTTTCTTACATTGGAAAGAAATTAGAAAGGCCAGTCTTGACTCGTAATGGTTCCTTGAACTTTCGTATGTCCCACAGTTTTACAGTGTCGTCACCTGAAAAGGTTCACAACAAAGAAATACATTGAAAATATGGGTGATTGATTGATTGATTGATTGATTGATTGATTGATTGATTGATTGATTGATTGATTGATTGATTGATTGATTGATTTGTGTTCATAGCTGTTCTGGAGATGATTTCACTTTATATATGATGGTGGTGTATCAGCAGCTACAAAACTTAACACCATCATAGTTTAAAGTTTTATATAACAATCACAAAATTAATCACACTGGAATGTAAACCTGGTGACTCATCTCATGTTCTAGAGACAAGCTTTATATATAAACTCAACAACAGGTAAACATGATCTGTGTTTGTTTGATTGGTGTTTAACGTAGTACTCAAGGGTATTTCACTTATATGACGACGTGCCGGTCCAAGGGGTGAAGGAAACCACTCTCGATACCACTGGCAACAAACAAAGACAAGATGGGACAAATACAGGACAATAACTGGACGCCACAAAACAGAACGCCATCCTGTTCCCTTTTAGCTCTGAAAACATGATCTGTACCTTGGTTCAATGTACTTGCCCACCAAATATAAGAACAATCTCTTTACATGAAGGTTCTTTAAAAAATCTGAATTTCTAAGGAATGACAGAGGGCATGGGGTTACACTAATGTGCCCTTGTCCATATTATGGCGGGCCATCAAAAATCTGGTTGTTAAGCAACTTTGTCTCATGAGTCCGTCATGTTACTGAAAGCACCTCGCTTTTTCCGCATGGCCTTAGAATGAGAGGAAATTAAGCTATGTGTTATTTACCTCCCCTTGAAGCCAAAACATTTCCACAATAGGAGAATTTTAGAGATGAGGTATCACTTCCATTCATGTGAGCATTTCTACTCATCAGAGCTACATTTACCTGTTGTAAAACAACACAAAATTTGAAAAGCAACTATTATGTAAAACCATATTTTTTCAATTTGTCCAAAAAAAATTCTTTAGCATTGGTTTATTTTATCGCTTGCATACATCACGTGAATTTTGCATACATTCAAAAAATTATTAAAAAAAGTCCCAAGGAACAGTATTGAGTGCAAGTCCCCTACTGCTCCAATGCATACAGAAAACTGACACGTGATTCTTTTATGTTTTTCTAAATCAAAATGACTGTGACTTACCCAAATGATTAACAAAACTCAGCCAAACTCGAAATGACGATTCCCTAAGAATGGGACAAATAAACTATCTATCAAACTTTGGCACATATGTACTAACATTTATCACGGAGAAAGCAGACAGCATAAAAATACACTGATTAAACTCACAAAAAATCTGCTGTGTTGCCAAATTTGAATGGATCCATCTTGACAGGCGGCGGCCACATAGCGCCCATCATTGCTGTAGGTACATGTGGTGGGAACAGTCTTCCTACCCTGAGCAGACTTTGGTTTGATAATGTTCTTATGTTTGTAGCTCTGTTCAACATTCCATAACCGCACTGTTCTTCAAATATAAAACAACAATAATGTCGCATTGAGCCATTTAAACTAATTCATTCATTGGTGTTTAACATAAACCTTATTAAAGGATATTTCAATTATATGACTGCAGTGTGCACCAACAGTAAAAAACACAACAATAGGAAAGGTGAAGTGTTGTGCCATGTTTGAAAGTTAAATTGCTCCAGTGCTTAGTAAAGACAGTATGTTTAAGCATGGATTGTTAGTTTGTTTGATTGGGGTTTACCAAGGGTATTTCACTTATATGACGACAGATCGTCCATTTCATACTGTTCTTGCTTAAATATGGTGGAAAACCAGGAGGAAACTTTGTAGAATCCACCACTAAAATTTCCATAGCAACATCCTAGGATTAGCTCATATACCTAATGGTAGCATGGAGCATACTGGTCTCCGCCAGTGGGCGACCATACACAAATTTAAATACACTAAAAGTTTAAACCTTCCATGTTGAGTTTCAAACAGTGTCTTGGTATACATACATGCATTCAGCACAAAATCCCAGCTGATGAGCACGCCCAATCATCTTGATTAAATATTGGGTAGTATCATCAGATCGCATCATTTAAATTGGTAAATATATCAAATAGTTTTTTGTCAAATGGAGAACAACTTTTCAGAGCAGTTTTTTCACTATTTTAGGATAGCACTTTCTTAGTTTGAACAGATTCCAGTTTAGAAAATTTGCAAGCTAAATCCGGTCAAGGAATCAAACTCAAGACCCTCAGAGTTGGGCACCACATCGCTCAGCAGTAAATGCCTGCCACCTAGACCACTAGTCAACCAGCCTTCTTGAGCCTGTTGTGAATTTGATCTTCGCAGTGAATGACTCAATGTGAATCAGCGTTACTATTAAAACAAAAGGAAACTTTTATTTATGGTAAAATACCAGTACATGTGCACTCACCCATCATTAGAACATGTCATAAATTCATCTTTTACTTTAGGATTCCAAATTCCACAATTCAACATGGCTGTGTGACCCTGGATAAAAACAGATACCAACAATAAAACAATTCAACAATATTTAAATACTTTTAATAATAATTTGAAATTTATCTTACATAAACACTCTTAACGGATTTCCAGAATTCCATCTGTTAATTAGTCTATAATTAATCTTTAATATCTTTTAAGGAAGTGTCAACTGTACTTTTAATAAAGTATTAAACAGATTACATAGTATCATGTGACATGCTTGATTTTAGCAACAACACATTTAATAGTATTTAAGATGAATTTAAAAGTTGGAATGAACCTACACATTAAAGATTGTAATTAATTTCAACTTTTCTTTATTAAAGGGACAGCTAAAAACTAAACTGGTACAAGTAAAAGAGTTTGCGTTTCCTGTTTATTCGTCCAACTCTCTGTACCATTTGTTTCTGCAGTAGAAAAGAGTATTATATGAGAGTATTCAGCTGATTCCTATGATTGATTGATTGATTGATGTTTTATGCCACATTCAGCAGTATTCCAGCTACGCTGTGGCGTCTGACCGCTAGGCGCCTTCTTTTTTATTAGAGGTTTGAAGGGCTGTACAACATGGCAATCCTCTCACACCAGCCGCACTACTATGACCCTTTTTACTCTCTACTGCCAGGCTTGGTGAAAATGGTGAAAAAATAAAAAAAATGGAAAGAGGAGGTTACTGTCTTTTCACAGGTATTAACTGATAACTAGAGCTGCCTATCACTTTAAAGGTACGATGCTCCTGTACCAGTTGTAACCCTGTTATATACAAACATTGTAACTGTGCCTAAAACTGTACCAAAACATCCTCACCTAACAACACAGGTCTGATAACCAAAAACTAACCTCTAATTAGCAATTAAAACAATCTTAAATTTGATTTCAGTTGCCCTTCCTGCCTCCCAGAATGATTTCTTACCTTTGTGCTGGCCATGTCCACCAGATATTGGTCTCCCTTGACACACTCCATCTTCTCAAAGCCGTCTCTGTCTATGATTTTAGCCTGAGCATTGCCAGCCACCACTAGTATAGCATCACCAGTCATACTGTATTCCAAGGACTTTATCTGATGACTGAAATATATGGGAGGGAGATTACTTTATCTAATGTCTGAAATATATGGGAGAGAGATTACTTTATCTAATGTCTGAAATATATGGGAGAGAGATTACTTAATCAAATGGCTGAAATATATGAGAGGGAAATTACTTTATCTAATGTCTGAAATATATGGGAGAGAGATTACTTTATCTAATGTCTGAAATATATGGGAGAGAGATT
>JAQQZZ010135391.1:0-13499 GCA_030265115.1 Mopalia vespertina | reverse complement strand
CGAACGATCGGTTACGTGGGGCTAAATACACGCGAACGGTATTTCGTTCACGCCAAAATTTGAAAATGTAAGGCCTGGATATACCAACAAAAAAATACATTGGTTCAGGTACTTATCCAACTACTGCATAAAACCTATGAGTATATTAATAAATTCATAGCATGCTTTTTGGTAACCTTCCAATGCTAGAGTTTTGAGTATTAATATTAATTAGTATTAATATGTATACTGTTTTGTCTTTCAGTCCATGTCTTTGTGTTATTTGTCAATTTCTTGGGGAGTTTAGCCTATTTTATTGTGGAAACCTCTGGTGGGACAACATTTGGCCTATCAATTGTGTGGTTTGTGCTGTTCAGTCCATGCTCATTTATCTGTTGGTACAGACCACTTTACAAGGCTTTCAGGTAAGCACTATTAATTGCTGAACACTGGTTTAGTCTGTGACAATAAAGGTATTGTCAATACTGCCTACTGTACCTTTAAATCGTTATCATCATTCTCTCTTTGGGGCCAGGGTGTCCAACTATCGCTCACAGGTGCCAGTCATACGAGTGAAATATCCTTGACTTGAAATAATCTTTGCAAAGGTCATTTGAATAAGAGCAGTGATGCCAAGCGCAGTCAAGCAGGTTTTACTTTACACTTCAGGAACATTATTTTTCCAACGGAGCTACATATTTCACATTTTATGGTAATGTCAGTATGGCTACGTAATGTCTGTACACTGCCATCATACATGTACATGTCATATAAGTGAAAAACCTTTTAACCACAGCATTAAAAACCAATCTGCCGAGGTGGTTGTTAAACAGAACTTCATGTTGCCCTCAGAGCAAAGGGCCAACACGAATCCAATCTGTTAGTGGTGTTATTGTATTACTTCTTGTGATTGTTCCGTGTTGTATTTATTTGTTGCCTATGGTGATGGGAATGGTTTCTTCCACCCATTGGGCTGACCCTTCAGCCAAAGGAATGAAATAGCCCCAATCAAACAAACCAATCAACCGATGGCTCACCATGCAGAGCTTTAAGCTCCAATAAGAAAAGGTCATTTTTATAAAGAGATTACTCTCAACAGAAAGACTGCAAGACCAAGTTAGCCATCTGGTTTTCCAAGAGAATATTCCTTCCGCCATTATTTCAATACAAAAAAGGGCTAGACATAATAGGGAATGTTGTAAATTGTCCACACATACCAGTCAAATGATTAAAATATATTTTTTTTTTGCAGGAATGACAGTTCCTTCAACTTTTTTGTATTTTTTTTCAATTTTTTTTTCCAATTCTGTATGTCTATAATACAGTGTCTGGGTATCAGTGATTTCTCGGTGTAAGTATTCTATATGTTACCATCCATTAACTATTATTGTTCACTTATACACCATAAGAACTGTATTATGTTACACTCTACTACTCTCTGGACAAGAATAAATCACTGAATAAATGTTCAGAAAAATATTTGTGTTTCCGGTAACGAGTTTGAAAATAAATAGGCTTTTGTTTTGTTTTTTTAGATTTTTTTTTTTGGTGATAGCAATTTAACCTCTAAATTTAAACAGTTTCCCACAGCAATTTTTTATATACATTAAAATCACAACGGCTTCATCCATAACAGTTTTAAACTTTTTTTATCTTCTGTAACTGTATTTTATATTCCATTTATCAGTTTTGTGTTAAATTAGTTGCTTTAGGGTGACTTTAACTGATTAAAAACAATTTATAGACAACGGTTAGCCGATTGAATGGCTGCCTTCTGATGTGTTTCGCCACATGCTTGCCAGGAAGACTTTTTCTGTGTCTGGCTTGTACTGTTTCAGAATTTCTTTATTTTGAATACCTTTCTTTAGGTTAAAAATGACTCAATGTAATTTTCTTATTATTATTATAAAATGAGTGATTGTTGTGAAATAAAGCCACACCGCGGTCACTGACAAGTTTGATGAACTGGTCTCAACCTGCAGCTGCTGTGATAGAGCTGTACTCAGTATGGAGTCAAACTACTGCTGTAGTCATTTGGAACATGAATAGAAAACCTACAGAAATTCTGACGTGATCTACATTGTGATCTTTGAAAGAGTGATTAGATTCAGCTGGACAACATGACCGCAACTATTTCACTTTGAAACAGCCTTAAATTTGTTTTATACTTCTCTAGATTCATTATCTTACGTCCATCTATATAATCGGTTCTAGCGAGGATAAACAAAGAAGCTACTCTCTAAAACCACATGCATCAGCTATTGAATACTGCGTATTGTTCACCACAGTTGTCAGTGATTTTTGCATGCACTGTTTACGCCAATGATCTAGTTAGTTTTATATCTGACCAATCAAATTTCTAAGTCTGAAAAGGTGTATAAACCGTTCTTGAAAGATTGTTCAAGAAGATATTTATAACATCGTAAAGTCTTACGCTAATTCAACCGAACTTGAAAGTTATAGAAGTACGATTGTCAAGAATCGTTTTATTGTCAAGATAAAAGATTTAATTTATCTAGAATTAATCACTTGGGCTTTGTAATGAATTGCAATATTAGGAAAACGCTATGTGAAAAAGGGCGGCCTGCAGCATGGATTATAAAGAGAAAAACAAATAGTTGTTTATATTGCGTAGCTGTTGTTGCGTTTACCGCTAGTCCTATATGTACCACTGCTAAGGAATGGTTCTTGAATTTGTTTGGTTTGGAACTTGAAGGTTCTACACAGATTTTTTTTTTTGTTTGAGGATTACTCTAACAAGGTGACAGAAAGTACAACCAAAAAAAAAATTGTTGCCGACCCACATTTATGGGAAAATGTTTAGGGTCGGTCGGTTACCGCAAACACGAATATTTTTCCGAACAGCCTTAATTATCAGTCACTTTGTATCTTTACCAAATGCATTCTTTATTAAGTTAAACTTACATAAAATCAAACACTTAATAAAATTAAACATTCTGATTTTCCCTGCTGCGATGTATCATTTATTAACATTTAAACTGAGACGACAAGGTTGTTGTTAAAGACAGTCTAAAACATTGAATATTATTAATAATAAAAAATAATTGTACACTTTTTTCAAGTAGACTTATTTTGCATTTGGTATTCTCAGGAAATATATTTATTCAAAACTAGACATTTCACAATTTGTTTTTTTCCCACTATGGAGAAAACATGAAATTTAATGTCTGTTTTTTACTTTTGAGGTTTCATTTTGTTAATGATTGATGTTAAATAAAAGTTCATAAGACCTTGTCATTTTTGCTTGAATGCATCTATCCATCCACTCCCTGCTATTTTATTGCTGTTGATGTTAACACTGATAAATACTTTATAGATACTTACATTATTTTGAATTTCAAATGTATGACAAAGTTACTTGTATTTCTTGGCTTTGGTAATAGAAAATTATACAGTTATTTACAAATGCAGTCTCTCTTAATGTTATGGTGAAATTAATGTCTTCAGCTTTTCAGTTAAAGTCCTAAATCACAAGAACTAATCACATTTGTTTCAAATTATCTGGCACTAGTCCACAGCTTTGCTATGTTAATCAGGTTTTCTTCCTGCTGCATTGGCACCCTCTGGCTTAGGGAAGTAGCAATGCTGTCTGTACTTAGCACTGGAGGAAAATTAACTTTCCAACATTATGTAAACATTTCACATCTTGGTTATGTCAGTGTCAATTATTGTTGGAATACACTGCCGTCATATAAGTGAAATATAAATCAATCAATCCTGCTGCATTGGTGCTCTCAGAACAAAGGGTCAACATGAAACAGATCTGTCTGTGATGTCTCAGTATTGGGTCATGTGATTGTCCTGTATATGTCTTGTCTCGTCTTTGTTTGTTGCCATTGGCATTGAGGGTGGTTTCCTTCACACTTTTGGCTACATGCTGTCATATGAGTGAAATAACCTTAAGTGCGATGTTGAAGCCCTATCAATCAAACTAGATTGAAAATGTAGTCTCCATTAACATCTTCAAACTATAACAATACACTACCTATGGGTGTAACAGATTAACCCACTTATAAAAAAAAAAATTCATCCAGGACTTGTTTCACGTCTGCTTGAACTGTCTCAGATCGGTTGCTGGAAGTATTATTAAATTGAATCCAGTGTTTACAACTGATAATCTTTCGAGCAACTAACCGTCAACTATAGGCATTTGTGAAAGAAGTTTCCCATTGAAGTCTCCATTGGTAGAGTGAGAAAATTAACTATATACCCATGGAGTTGTAACCACTCATTTCTCAGGACTCCATGTAAAGCGCCATCTGTTATAGTATGAGCAGGCTGGATACAGTCTCACTTCTTCATCTCTTTGTCATTATGTATTTTCTCTACTGCAGGAGTAGAATTAGAACAAAAAAGTTGGGTGCACCCAGAACACCTAAATACTTTATTAATAGGCCTTGACAAAATACTCTGGGTGTACATAGATAAATCTGGGTGCCTTGGTGCACCTATGCACCCACTATTTCTAACCCTGTACTGATTTGGTTTTGGGGTGAGGTATGAATTAAAATGACTGTTTTCTTATCAAAGTAAGGGCATGGATCAGATAAACTAGATTGCAAATATGTCTATGATTTTTTCCAGTGGAGTTATCAATGGCCTCAAGGTCGTTAGTAATAATGTGCCTGCTGGACTCATCATGATATTTATCGGGATATTTTTTGGTATCCTTGCCATAATAAACTTTGCTACACTTGTAAAGGTAATTGAAGTAACTGGTAACAAGTTTTGCATGGGAGGTGGCTACTTGGCTGTATCTTTTGCTTTTTGTAATATGTTTTAAGGGATGTGTGGTTGCTGCATTTTATCTGTTCAAATGTTTCTGTTTATTTTGGTGTTTTACTTTTGTAATGTAGAATCACAGGGCTTGTATTTATGCACTGCATCCCTCCGAATACACCTGTTCGATCTCCCTTCTTACCATGGCTAATGTGTCTTTGTTATTAAATTTTTTTTTTGCTTCATGTAACATTATCTTCAATGGCAACAGTTTCATAAGTACATAACAGTATTAGCAAAGATTTTTAATTTCAAGTGAATCTTTCACACATTGTTAAGAAATAATTTAATCTGGTAGAATGACTGTTGGCCTTGACGATAATGTATTGGGGCTGTATTCTATCCCTGAACACGCAACATAACTTTGTCTTGTATTTGTTTCTCACTTTTTTTTGTCTTGGTTTGTTTTTGTCTGGACGTTTCTGTTGCCTTTTGTAGAGGTTGGATATCTGGTTTAGGTACCCTCCAGAAAAATAAGGCTGCTGGTATTATGATGATTATAATTGGCCTCATCTTTACAATCCTGGCTGTTGTTGATATCTTGATGCTGATTAAGGTAGGAATGACACGTTTAGCAAATACAGACCAAGCAATCTTTCAAGTAGCTATTGCATCTAACACCAAATCAATCAAGTCTACCAATTACCTGAACTACACTGCCATCAGAAGCGCCCTTGTATTTGTGAAATTATCTTGAGTAAATTATAACTATAAAATAGTAAGAAAATAACTTTTTGTTCAGTGTTTTAAATATAAGGAAAGCAATAGTAACGGGGACTTGTCGGTTAATTTGTCAGTGCCACTTTAACATCAAGTATGGACATGTTTCATTCTCTAACATTCAGTACTTGTTCTTTTATATACCAAATGTACTTTTTTTGGAATGATCAACATTGGTATTGGTATTGACAGAAATGATGCAATGTCCGGTTTCATATTATGCCACATGGCATGTTTTTGACCAATTAGAACAGGATAGGTATAGCATGGCAAGTGGGTAGTGGGCTTCAACAACATGTAACAAGACTTCTTATGAATCAGGATACTGGATAATCAATTGCAAATATCAATGCCGGTGCATGGTAAGGCTGCTGTGCCAATGTAGTTTTTGATAGATTATAGATCGTACGGTGAGACTGCAGCAGATTGACCCAACTTTCTCTTGACTGTATAGATGTAGAAATGTAATGTATGTAGATTTGATAAAAATCCACTGATATTGTGAGTTCATTGATACAATGGTTTTTATTTGGACAGATGTTAGTATTGACTCCTCAACTCATTTGCAGAATAAAATGTGGAATTTATTTTTTATTTAATTTATTTTTTCTCACTTTTTGACATTTGTTTTGCATAACCTCTAGGAAACTCAACCATTCGCTTAAATGATGAACAGAATAATCCTGTGATTTGATTATTAAACCAGTGTTTGGATCTATAAGCATGCATGTCAACTCAGAATGGCGTTCATATTGTAATCGTGGTGACAATACCAGCATGCTGTTAAAATATTTCTGATCAGTAATTAAATGAGCTGTGATTATTAATGAATTCATATGGTTAATTATTTATATTTTGTGAATTGATTGTAGATACTATTTGCCATGCTTCTCTCTTGAGTAAAAGGGAAACATGAAGCCAAAGGGTGTTATGGTGTATATGTCTGGTGATTCTCTTTTCTTGTCTTTGTATGTTCCCATCGAAGGGGCTTCCCTTCACCCATTGGGCCGGGACATCTAAGTGAAAGATCACAAATCAAATAAACAAACTTATTATTTATACTTTTATCCTTAAATATATATATACATTGATCAGTTTGAAGTTAATATACTCCCCTGATGTCATCACTCCGGAGCAGTGTGATAACGTATGTTATTTTACCTTATGAAAGTAACATCCATGGTCAACACAAGTAAAACAGATTACTTTTAGATCCTCTGGAGGTTGTTGGCCATGATATAAATATAGTTCTGCTCTATGGGGCATGTTGTTTTCAAACTCTTTATCCATATATGGAGCCCTCTGGCTAAGGGCAGTTTGTTTGAAGTGTAGCATTACTGTCTTTAATTTGCACTTAAGGAAAATTAACTTTCTAACATAATAAAAACACTTCATATCTTGGTTTTGCTAGTGTCAATTATTGTTGGAACACACTGCCCTCATATAAGTGAAATATGCTTTAGCATGGCAGCGGGTGGTTGAAGGGAGCTTCATGTTACCCTGGTGCCCTCAGAGCTAAAGGGGAACAGGAAGCCGATCTTATTGCGTCCTGTCATTGTCCTGTATTTGTTCCGTCTTGTCTTTGTTTGTTGCCAGTGGTGTCGAGGGTGGTTTCCTTCATGCATTGGGCTGGCACGTTGGCAATCAAACAAACAAAAGAAACAAACTTAAGCATGGTGTAAAACACCAATCAATCATTATCAATCAATCATCCATATTTGGTCAATGGCGTTGTTCACAGCAATGTCTGCTAAGGTCTTCCAAAAAAACTGTCACAATGTTAATTTCTTATCTTGAAAACATAATAGCCCATTTAAATTCTAGGCTATTTCCAAACAAACATTTCCGTGTTACCGTAGTCTTATTCTGCTGTTTATTTTCATGTCTGACAATAACATGATATGGTTGGAGACTGTGTCTAAAGAGAATAAAACACACCATGAAAACTCGGACAACACAAAATAAGTAAAATAAAATTTGAAGTAGTGTGAGAAACGGATTTTTCAATTTATATCCAATATTCAATCTTCAATCTACATGTGATATATGGTAATAAATTCCTGGTTTGTGTGCTATTTTCAGGTACATCGCCTTTATCGTAGCACAGGGGCTAGCTTTCAGAAAGCTCAAGAAGAATTTTCAACCGGGGTAATGCGTAATGAAGCTGTGCAGAATGCTGCAGGAAATGTCGCTGCTGGAGCAGCACGTGGAGCAGTGTCCGGGCAATATGGCAGTGGCAACCGTTATTAAATCTCCCATCATTGGACGTCAATAAGTTGTCATTGGTTGCTTATCCCTACACCATTTTCAATCACAACATGATAGGAGTAATGAGATATGTTATTGCTCATTTACAGAGGCTCTCACAGAAATGTATTGTTTGATCTATGAATATGTCAAAGCAATTTCTCTCCACTTTATTATATTAAACCCATTTAAAACTATTCTTTAAATTTACTTTCAAATGAAGCTTGAAACAGCTAAAAATTAATAACGAAAATAATAAGCGACATCCTGAATAGCAGAATTCTCTGTGTGAGAGTTTTGAACAGACCACTAGTATGTGTGTAGTTTTCGTGTTAAATTGTATTTATAATTTGTGTGGTGATTAAGTGGTGGTTAAGATGTGTCTGACATGATTAGAATCTACATTTTAAGCTTTCTGTGGTCAAGTTAAACAAAAATCGTTGTATACATTTTCTGTATCTTGAAAAGTCTGACAGTTGTGTAAGGAAATGATTTGTGTACAGTAGTTTCGTTGATCTTTACTGAGTGTATATAACGGCAACACATTGAGAATTTAAAAACGCTTAGTTTGTGTTGTCTAAACATTATTTTCTCTGCTGTATAGATAGCTTTTGAAGAAACCATGCTGGATTTTTTAACGTGATACATGTTCTTGGTCATAGCATGTGTGTGTGCTCTCCTAAAATACTCTTACTCTATATTCAGAATTCACAATGGTTTATTTTGCAAGATAAGTTTATTTGAATTATTGGTTTTATTTATTTCTTTACTGAAGTTCATCCAAGATTTCTACTAGGTAAGCGCACCTGTGTAGTAAGAGGTAAAACGTCTTACAACCTCTTTGAACAAAGGGAGGTCAACCCAGGTTCTGGTAATGCAAGGTTGAACTTATCAGGGTGTGTTCCAATTTAGAACTGAAATATTTAACACTATTTTGCAGAAACACTTTTTACAATATTACTAGGTTCTCAAGGGCTTATACCTGTAGTTGACACGATAATTTATTGTAGAGCTTACAAATAAATGTACTAGATTTATGTGACCTGCCAGAATGAAGAACTCGTGGTCCATTAGACTCATCTACACATTGAGCAAAAACTTGGTGTTATTATTGTATTATTATATATTATCCATATAAATATATATATATATATAAAATAAAAAGTATATACATGTATGTACATAATTTAAGAATGGTAAAACTTGCACTGTTGACTTATGATTATTAATTTGTTAGTAACTATTTAATTTGTTTGAGTTTTGTAAATATTTTACAAATATGTATGGTGGAATGTGCTTTTCGTAATTGTTTTCCATTGTGCCATGAAGAAGGGTTACAATGTGTCAGCTTGTGAAATATCCACATCATGTATACCATTCCAATTCATTTTTAAAAGAGATCAATCCGAGATCTAAATTGTTTAGAAACGTAACAAGTATTTAAAATTCAATTGTTTAACTTAATTAATATCCTTATCTTTCACAACTCTTTTGTAGTAGAAGTTCAAAAAATCGACAGACGTTTTATCAACATATATTGTGGTAGTAAATTCGTTAGTAATTAAATAGTGGAGTAAACTTAACATTGTAAGATTGCTAACTTGATCATCTATTTATTGTTGTATCTGTATGGCACTATTCATTTTACTATCAAATATTACTTAACGTTCTTGTGATTTCCCAATGTTGCATTTGTGAATACTAATGGGTTGTGTAATTCTAGAAATGGTTCAGAAATTCAGATCAAACAGTTAACCACACATAGTTGTTTTGTGCTTGTGACCTATGGGAAATTATGGTTACAAATCTCCTGTCCAGTTGTTTCAACTGGTAACAATTGTACATTTTCCTTAATAGTTTCAACTATCTTTAGAATAAAATTGGTCATGTTGGAAGCAAAATGATTCACGTTTTAGTTTGTTATAGTGAACCTCGTTGATAAAACAAATACTCGAGTACAAGTTAGACCTAAATGACGTTTTACCTTCCCCATTTTTTTTTTGGCCATGTTGACATATAACCTGGCCAAAAGAAAATGGGGAAGGTAAGACGTCATTTAGGTCTAAGTACAAGTGGGCACAACTCATGAACTATTGTTGATACCCACTTTTACAGTAAACTGACCATTCATTCAAAAATATAGATTGAGATTCAGGTAATGACGGCTATTTACGTTGTAACACAGACACTTGTATCTTGCTAGTAGCCGCCTGTTGGAAATGGAGTTCCTGAAAACTGACAAATATTCAAAATGTATAACTCTCCTGAGGTATTGAACCTATTCACGCTTCAAATCCATTGTGATTGTGGTTTTGTTAAACCAGCTATACCTCCATGGTTAAACCTACCATCGGGTCTGTTACTTTCTTTAGAAATGTGTGATTTGTCGCTTAGACTTTGGTATAAGTAAATTAACGGACAACGCGCTTGCATAGCGTCGACTCAAGCAGTTAAAAACTGAGGGGCCTTTGCGGCTCACAAAAAAAATTAAGAAGGGATAATAAAACATCACACAAATTTCTAAATTTAGCTGACTGAATAATCCCTTTCTCGCACATCCATTCACTTATATTGTGGTTCAGGTACACCTGCCTAAGACGGACTGCAATTGTATCAGGACACAGTTTACGAGATGTTTTAAAGAAAATGTAAAGCAACATGCACTGGCAAATCAAAAACTAGTGATAAAATACGTATTGAAATGTGTACGGTCTCGCGCAAATTTGACCAGAAACTTTCGGATTATTAAATGTCCATCTGTTAATACGGACAACAGTTTGAAAAAAGAATGCCTAACGAAATATCGATCTTATAAACGTCCTCGCCCAGAATATATTTCATAAATAAACCTAGATTGCCGAACCCGCTTTCCTGATTCTCAGAGTTTCTGGTGATTTGGCGGCCCCGGGAGTTGTATAGAGTGAGCAGCTCAGTGCGCCTTTATTAGAACACAATAAGGAAGGCTTCAACGTCATCATGTATTAATTCAATCTCCTGTGCAGGAGGTACGTTTCGTTTCGTTTCGTTTCCGTGCTCTCAGCATACCCCTCCAAAAAAAAAATTATTACCTTTTGATCATCTCTTCAACAATTTCGTCTAAAAAGTGCTCCATATTTTTCTCCAGTCTTTGGATATCTCTGTATTTATACAACACTGACCCGAATGCGGCTGTCCGAGAAGTAAGGGTTGAAGACTGTGACCGAAGTTCACACAGTAAAGAATCTGTTGGTATTTCCGATAAAATATTTGACAGCTTCTCTATTGTTGGATTCTTCTCTGTTTTCTTGCAACTGGGGCTCGATTTACAGTATCCATGATCACCATCAAGGCTTGACAAGGCAACTAGCTGGTCATCGCTACGAAAATCCTTGACTGGGTCAACCTGACAAGTTATATGTAATTTCTTCTCGGGGCTATTAAATTTCAGCTGTTTTCTGACGCACCCAGATTTTGGGGTTACTGGTGACAATGCACATCTTTTTAATTTCACTGATTCCCCTTCTGTGTGTCTTTTTGCAGACTGGCGTATGTCCTGCAAAAATGAACTTGCATTTTCTACCTTTAGGTACATGTAACATGTGCGACAAACACTTGCTGGAAAAGACTCTAATCGGGCAAGCACGCTGTTATTCCCAATAACTACTCTTAACTTGTCAATAAAACCTTCATTTTTGACCTTTCTGTTGTTCAACTTGAAAGTTCCTGAGTTGTTTGCACGGCATATAAAACAATCAATATTATCTGTCATCGGTGTAGTTTGCAGCGAGCTGTCAAACGCCATTATGTATGTCATGTGACCTTGCGACCCGGGTGTCACGTGCGAAAAAAAAAAAGTAGTGCCGAGCCCCACACAGAGGTGAATGCCAGTGAGCCTATGGTAGAGATTGAACGCAGAGGGGTATGCTGAGAGCCCGGAAACGAAACAAAACGTACCTCCTGCGCAGGAGATTGTGTTGCTAGATGTTACTTGATGGCATTTTGTAACCAACAAGTACCATCTAGCTTTTTAACACAGACTGTACGTAAGGCATGGAGGTAAGCCAGCTTCCGGTTTTAATCAAATGACTTGATGGCAATGACCCACTCTAAACGTTATTCGCGGACCTACCTCGAGATTTCATGAGATCCATTGGATTCCATTCCATTGGAATCTCCGCAGGTAGGTCCACGCATAATGTTTAGAATGGGCAATGACCTATATTTACGTCATAGGGGACAGAAGTCTCGCGTGGTTTGGTGCCAGACTCGTTTTGAAGGCCTATCTTTTAGCATTAGAGTAAAACTATAGTCTATCCATTTCCGACGATTTATTAAACAAAATAACAGAAACAACTCACTTGGCCTAATACTGGATACAAAATGGATTTAAGCCAACTTTGACATTTAAGCTACGTTTCTTTTTGAAAATTCGCAGCTATAACCCAGCCGTAATTATAGAGGGCGCTGTGTGTAGATCTTGTGAATTATTCTGCACTTCTTGTTGGACTGAGGACCTGTTCTACATGTTTGTAGCTAAGATGTTCCAGTGTCTTCGTATGTGGGAACTCGGTAGTAAGGTTTCTCTTAATTTGTGGCATGCCACGTGGTTTACTGGTGGTATACTGGGGGAATTGGTAGATCCACGAGAAAAAACACATGAATACCACGTGGTTAATATCTTGTGGCTGGATCCACCAGAAAACCATGCACTCGGTTAATTTGTCGTGATCGAACCACCGTTAAAACATGTAAATACCGTACGTGATTAATTTATCCTAAATAGAACCATACTAAAGCCATGTGAATACCATGTGGTTATTTTGCCGTTAATGGAACCAACGTTAATCCTGTAAATACGCAGGTATCACATGCCTAGCCCGCGCAGGGTCGGTTCACAATACATACACATTTGGTAACACGTACATTTTCCGATCGTAGAACAAATTCGTCGTTACCAGCTTTAGACTGTTCTGACACGAGGTGAAGGTGTATACAGTATCAGCAACCTTGGTTATGCTGCTTATTTATATTTGAGGAATTGTTGTGAGTTCTACTTAGGACTCCAGCGGTCGTTGAAAAGATCCAGTGCAGCGGTTGGTTCATCGGATAAGATGACGTCATCCCAACGACTTAAGAAGTTCAAGAAATTCATTAGACGGTGTCTTAAAGAGATCTATGTTAAAATCACCCAAAATATTACACTTTTGGGTAGAATTTATTTTCTGTAACTGAGAGTAAAGTATCATTATCGTCAGATATATAGCACAGGTTCTCTCTGACACTACACGACAGGATATTATCATCAATGTACATTGCAACACCACCACCTTTCCGCGTACTTCTTAGCAATGAAAATGAACGATATCCAGCGATCTGAAATAGGTGCTCATTATTTGGATCCAGCTATCTTTCATAAAAAGGAAGTACGGAAAATTTTTGCAAAAGACCGTGGATATAAGCGGTTACTTCGTCAAATGGTTGATTTAGGCTGCGAACATTCCAGTGTAGAATCTGCGGATTTTTTTTTTGAATAAGGTGTGTTGCGCTTGTGTGGCTAGTTAACACATTGAACGGGTTTCGCAAGTGCACTTTGACCGTTTTCTTACTTTTCGTACTTTTAAATGGGCCATTCGGTGAGACAGTTAGTTGTCTACTTTATCATGTCAAGAACAACGGTCTATCCGATCAACAGTAGTAAGTGCTTCAAGTCGTAGTGCGGCTTTAACTAAGTCTACGTCTTCTTGGATGGGGTCATTCCCTTCCGTGGAAACTGT